>WNWK01027114.1:0-26627 GCA_009830355.1 Cherax destructor
AGTCAAACCAGTCAGCATGGATGACAGAGGAAATATTTATTGACTGGTTTAAGCATCACTTTATTCCTGAAGTCAAGTTTTACCTGCACACCAAGAACCTTGCATTCAAGGCTCTCTTCATTCTTGATAATTCCCGTACTCATCCACAAGCTTTGCTGGATGTGACACCACATATAAAAGTTGTATTTTTACCTCCAAATACAACATCTCTGATACAACCACTGGACCGGGGAGTTATTCAGACATTCAAGTGTAATTTCAGCACCAGAACCTCTACCATCCACTTCTACCGACAACCAACAAGCATCCACCTCAGCCCAGTAGGGCCACACCATCCATATCCACTCTTCACTACCATCCACAAACATCATTACCCACAATTTAAGGTAAGAAATACTATTATTTCTATTGCATTTGTAGTCTTAAGCAGTAATAGATCATGACAATGCACTACAATTACATATCCACCTCAGCTCAGTAGGGCCACACCATCCATATCCACTCTTCACTACCATCCACAAACATCATTACCCACAATTTAAGGTAAGAAATACTATTATTTCTATTGCATTTGTAGTCTTAAGCAGTAATAGATCATGACAATGAACTAAAATTACATATTCGCCTTCAATTTTTGCAAGATATGTTGGTCTAAAAAAACTTGTTTGGCTTTTTGGGGACTCTCAAACACGTAACCCTATTTTTCCCATAAGTTCTGTTAATCATTTAAGACGAAATTATCTAACACGACTTTTTCAGGAACGTATCTATCGTGCTAAATGACGTCCTACTGTACATAGTTTTTAAGGACTAGAATAAGCTGCCCATAATGCCATAATGTCAGTGGCTCTCCTTGCACTCAATTTACATTGTAACTTCCTATACCCATGTAACCTGCAATGAAATAAAATTTGTTTGTTTGTTTGTTTACGGTGAGTAGTTTTAGACTTTCGAATATTGGTGGAGTATGTTGTCTAGAGTGGGAATTTATCATCATTCTGACTGCAGCCTTTTGCTGGGTTATGAGCGGTCTAAGGTGATTTAATGTTGTTGATCCCCATGCACAAATACCATAGGTGAGATAAGAGTAGATGAGTGAATGATACAGTGCAAGGAGAGCTGATTGAGGCACATAGTAGTGTATCTTTGATAGTAGGCCTACTGTCTTTGAGATTTTCTTGGAAATTTGTTGTGTGTGTGTTTGGAATTTAAGGCTACTGTCAAGGTGGATTCCTAGGAATTTTCCCTCTGTGAGTCTTGTGATGGGTGAACCATTGAGCGTTATGTTAAGTGGAACATTTGTAGCTCTGTTTCCAAACTGAATGAAATAGGTCTTGTCAATATTGAGAGTAAGCTTATTAGTCGTCATCCAGGTAGATATTTTCTGTAATTCAGCATTAACAGTGTTGGCCAGTATGACTGGGTTTGGGTGAGAGAAGACATATGTAGTGTCATCTGCAAACAATATGGGTTTGAGTAGTTGTGATGCATTTGGTAGGTCATTGATGTAAATGAGGAATAGGAGTAGTCCTAGGACACTTCCTTGTGGGACACCGACTGTAATTTGTTGTGTGGAAGAGTTAGCTCCATTTGTGTACACGTATTGGCTTCTGTTACTAAGGTATGACTTGAGTGGTAATTTCCTGCATGTTTCAGTTTCTCAAATCCACAGATTTTTACCTCAACCTAATTGGGAAATGTGAGAATCCTTTCCTTGTAAGCAGTGTATGTCATAAAGCAACTAAAAACAGTAATACCCCGGTTTTCATCCTTAATCCGTTCCAGAAGGTTGGCCGAAATCCGAAATGGATGAAAACCGAAGTAATATTTCCCATAAGAAATAATGTACAGTAGAACCTCGAGTTTCGGCTGCCCCAAGTTTTGGCCGTTTTAAGTTTTGGTCACTTTTTTCGCCTAAATTTTGTCTTGAGTTTCGAACAGTACCTTGAGTTTCGGCCGCCGTACCAGACCTGTCCGCCTGCCCGCGCCCACACATGCATTGTGAGTCAGTCTGACTGTTTCTCCTCGAGTGAACATTACCCTGCGTGTTCATCCAAACATTTCACAATAATCCATTGTTTTTTGTGCTTGTTGATTGAGTGCGACTGCTACATAACCATGGGCCCAAAGAAATTTCCTAGTGCCAGCCCTTTGGTAAAGAAAGTAAGAAACATGATGGAATTGAAGAAAGAAATTGTAGAAAATGCAAAACAGACTTCTTTGGACAGTTTTTTTTTTTGTCCGACAGGGGTCTAGTGACTCTCAAGCTGGTCCTACTGCCAGTAAAAGACAAAGAAGGGAAGTAACCCCAGATAGGGCTTTGATACCTGAAGTCCTTATGGTGGGGGATTTCCCTTCCAAACAATAATAAGTCCTCCCTCTCTCCTCCCTGTCTTCCATACGCCAACAAGAGTCTTCAATAAAGGTATGTAAATGTGATTTTAAATGTTTATTTATCTATTTCATTAGTCATTTAAGTACTATATGTATTTATAATTGTTTTGTGTATGTAAAACTATAATTATTCTTTCAAAAATGTATTATTTTTTAATATTTTTGGGTCTAGAACAGATTAATTGGATTTACATTATTTTTTATGGGAAATATTGCTTTGACTTTCGAACAATTTGAGTTTCGGCTGAGCTTCTGGAATGGATTACGGCTGAAACTCGAGGTTCCACTGTAAATCCAATTAATCCGCTCCAGACACAAAAAAAATATTAACAAAAAATACATTTTATAGAGAATAACTATACAGTGGACCCCCGGAAATAGGCCATAATCCGTTCCAGGAGCTAGGCCTAAAATCAAACTGGCCGATTTCTGAACCATTATTTCCCATAAGAAATAATGTAAATACAATTAATCCGTTCCAGACACCCAAAAATATTAAAAAATAATAAATTTAAATGATATTAATTATATTTCTGCATACACAAAACAACATTATTAACACATAATTATAAATACATAATAAATAATAAATAGCATAATAATAAATAACATTTACTTACCTTTATTGAAGAGTTGCTGGCATCTGGAAGATAGGGAGGAGGCCAGTGGGAGGGGTTAGTGTTTGGAAGGGGAATCCCCCTCCATAAGGACTTCGGGTAACAAGTCTTTATCTGGGGTTACTTCCCTTCTTTTTCTTTTAATTCCACTGGGACCAGATTGAGAGTCACTAGAACCCTGTCGCACAAAATAACTGTCCAGAGTGCTCTGTTTCTGGTGCCTCTTTAACATTTTCTTGAAGTGCAACATGGCTCTGTCACTGAACTGGTTGCAGAGATGGCTTATTTCACCTTGCTCAGGGTGGTGTTTTTCAACAAATGTCTGCAACTTAGTCCACATAGAACACATTTCCTTAATCTCTGAAGAAGTTACTACCTCACCCTGTCCATCCTCCTGTGAATCAATTTCCTCTTCTGTCGTCTGATGCTGTTCCTGATGAAGCTCTTTCAGCTCTTCAGTGGTTAGGTCTACCCTGTGGTCCTCCACCAACTCTTCCACATCCTCACCACTCACCTCCAACCCCAGGCTGTTCCCCAATGCCACAATATCTTCCACAACAGGCACAGGGTCGTCAGGGTCAGGGTCAGCCTCAAATCCTTCAAAATCCCTCTTTTCAACACAATCCGGCCACAGTTGTCTCCAAGCAGAGTTCAAAGTCCTGGAAGTCACTCCCTCCCAAGCCTTACCTATAAGGCCTATTCAATGGACGATATTGAAGTGATCTTTCCAGAACTCTCTTAGGGTCAACTCAGTGTCCGAGGTCACTTAAAAGCACTTTTCAAACAATGCTTTTGTGTAGAGTTTTTTGAAGTTAGAAATGACCTGCTGGTCCATGGGCTGGATGAGAGGAGTGGTGTTAGGAGGCAAGAACTTCACTGTGATGAAACTGAACTCATCAGACAAATAGTCTCCCAAGTTGTGAGGATGAGCAGGAGCATTGTCCAGTACCAGGAGGCACTTGAGTGGCAATTTCTTTTCCAGGAGGTATTTCTTCACTAGGGCCAAACACTCCAGTGAACCATTCCACGAAAATGACCTTAGTGACCCATGCCTTTGTGTTAGCCTTCCAATACACATGCAAATTATTCTTGCTAACATTGTGTTTCTTGAAGGCTCTGGGATTTTCTGAGGGATACACCAGTAAAGGCTTCACTTTACAATCACCACTGGCATTGGCACAAAGCATAAGAGTTAGCCTGTCTTTCATAGGATTGTGTCCTGGCAGTGCCTTTTCCTCCTGAGTAATGTAGGTTCTCTTTGGCATTTTCTTCCAAAAGAGGCCTGTTTCATCACAAACACTTGTTGGGGTTTGAATTGTTCAGTGTCTACAAACCCCTTAAATTCACTGACAAACTTTAAAGCAGCACGTTTGTCTGAACTGACTGCCTCACCATACCTTACAACACTGTGTATGCCACTACGTTTCCTAAATCTGTCAAACCAGCCTTTGCTGGCTTTAAAATCACTCGCATCAGCACTGGTTCCAGGCATTATCTTGACAAGATCTGCATGCAACTGCCTTGCCTTTTCACAAATTATCGCCATAGAAACGCTATCACCCGCTATCTGTTTTTCGTTGATCCACACCGCCAACAACTTCTCAACCTCATCCTCTGCTTTTGATCTGTTTTTGGCAAACATGTTAACACCTTTTGCAACATCAGCTTCGTGAGTTCTTTTCTCTTTGCCAGGATAGAGGTGATAGTAGATTTGTTTTTTCCGTACATCCTGGCAAGCTCCCCCACACGTACGCCACTCTCATATTTTTCTACTAGTATCTCCTTCTTCACTTCGATGGTGTTCCTCACTTTCTTAGCCACAGGGGTGCCACTAGGAAGCTTCTTTGGACCCATGGTGACTTATTTCACAGTGACAGTCACTAAACAAGCAATAAACACAAAGATTATTGTGAAATGCTTGAATGAGCGCGCTGGGTATTGTTCACTCGAGTGTAAACAAAGCTAGACTGGCTCACGACGCCTGCGAGGAGCGCAAGCGTGGGGCAGGCGGACAGGTCTGGGACGCAGGCCAATAATCGGGGAAACGGCCGATAATCGGGCAAAAATTGGGCCGAAAAACGATCGATTTTCGAGCCGGCCGATAATCAGACCGGCCTATTTGCGGGGGTCCACTGTAGTTTTACATGCAGAAAACAATGAGAAATAAATATAAATGGCTAATTTTAATGATAAATGAACATTACATACCTTTATTGAAGACTTGTTGGCGTATGGAAGAAGGCGAGGAGGGGAGAGGGAGTTAAGGTTATTGTTTGGAAGGGGAATCCCCTTCCATGAGGACTTCAGGTATCAAGTCACTATCTGGGATTACTTCCCTTCTTTGTCTTTTACTGGCACTAGGACCAGCTTGAGAGTCACTGTACCCCTGTCGCACAAAAAATCTGTCCAGAGAGCTCTGTTTCTGGCGTCTCTTTAAGATTTGCCTAAAATGGGACAAGGCGTTGTCATTGAACATGTTGCAGACACGGCTTGCAACAGTTTTGTTAGGGTGATAACTCATTCCACTTTACACACGTGTCCTTAATCACTGAAGAAGGCACATTCTCCCCTCTCTTCCTCCTCCTCTAAAGCAATTTCCTCAGCTGCGATCTGTTGCTGCTCCAGTTGAAGGTCTTGCAGCTCTTTAATGGTTAGCTCTTCCCTGTGTTTCTCACCTTCTTTACCAAAAGGCTGGCACTCTGAACTTTCTTTGGCCCCATGGTGGCTTATTTCACAGTCGCAATCAATAAAGCGCAAAAAACAATGGATGAACGCGTGGAGTATTGCTAACTCAACGAGAGACAGAGGCAGACTGAGTCTGTTACGTGTGAGAAGCGGCATCCCGGTTTCCAAGCGGATGTACGAAACCCGAGGGTGTAGGTGTAGGTCAGATTCATGTGGATTTTACCTGATCAAGAATGTAAGTGTGAAAATCAGTGAACTGTGAAATATGGATCAGGTCCTTGATCAGGTGACTGCCCAGCTTGCTTCTAATAACATAATTATCACCTGTTTTCCCTTTTCTTTCAGGTGTTTTTATACATGTTGAAAGTAATCCTCTATGACTTGAAAAGCTATACAGTGGACCCCCGAGTAACGAACACCCCAGAAATCGTACAATTATGTAAGTATAATATTGTAAGTGCTTGTGGAAGTGTATTTTTGGGGGTCTGAAATAGACTAACCTACGTGACATTATTCCTTAAGGGAGTAAATTTGTTCGGTAATGGCACTTGAGCAGGCTTCTGGAATGAAGTTTTTACGTTACTCGGGGGTCCAATGTATACTGATAATTAGTGTGAAATGCCAAAATAAACCTTGCTTTGCTTGCTTGTGTCTTTGTCTACATATCTATCTGCATTATGCCCTTCAAACCAAAAGGAAAGTACAGTGGACCCCCGAGTTTCGTAAACCCCGGAAATCGTACATTTATGTAAGTATAATATTGTAAGTGCTTGTGGAAAAGTATTTTTGGGGGTCTGAAATAGACTAACCTACGTGACATTTTTTCTTAAGGGGGTAAATTCATTCGGTAAGGGCACTTGAGCAGACTTCAGGAGTAAAGTTTTTACGAAACTCGGGGGTCCACTGTTGTAGGTGTATCTGAGATTAACAGTTCAAGTTGTGTTTTTATTGTAGAATGAAAGATTTAATGTTGCTAATGTGAAAACTTCATTTTAGATGCCTTCTTCAATGTCCTGACATCCTTTGTCAACCCCTCCTCTATGATGGTCCTGCCATTAATGCAGACTCGCTCTAGGATTTCTTACCGAATGCCAGTTTACTTCAACTGTGACACCCTTCCCTCCCTATCCCCCTCTTTCATTTCTTTTTACTTCTGCTGTACGGTGATTAACCCTTTGGGGGTCCAAGGGGGGTCTCTGAAACTCGTTCTCAGGGTCCACGAATTTAAAAAAAAAAAAAAAATTATTTTTTCTTATGGAATGATAGAGAATCTTTTTCCGATCATAACGCCACAAAAATTATGAAATTTGATCGAAAACTAACGGAATTATGCTTTCGCGAAGTTAGCGGTAGCCATGACACTTACGCATCGGCGATTTCGCCCACTTTGAGCCCTATTTTCGGCACACTGCAATGTTTCAGTCTACTACAATTATAGCTATTTCGCCAGAACCCCATTTGTTCTATCGATTGAGTACACGAAACTGCCTATTTACCAATTTCAACTACCCAAAATAGTGGTCAGAAAATGGCAATTTGGCCAATTTCACACAAATTTCAAACGATGCCAATTTCA
The DNA here is from genome assembly GCA_009830355.1 of Cherax destructor. NCBI lineage: Eukaryota > Metazoa > Arthropoda > Malacostraca > Decapoda > Parastacidae > Cherax > Cherax destructor. The sequence goes on from WNWK01027114.1 coordinate 7,273, forward strand.
AAATAGGACCCATAATAAACAAGACAGACATTCCTGGCACTAAAATAACATCTTCTCTGTTCATTAGTTACGTCTCCAGGCCCCTCTTACATTACTTTTGCTTTCCATTTTGAATTTTTATTCTCACAAAAAAATAGAAGATTTATTGTTATGTATACAACTGCATCATTGTAAAAATGGTATAAATAATATCAGAGCACTTGTGCATGAATATTAGACTCGCCAGTTGATGTGTATTGGACGCATGGTGTGATTTGTTTACTCTTGAACATCGTCAAAAATCGAACATTTTCGCTACTTTGAGCTCAATTTCAAGGTACTTGTTATTGTCAAACCAATCAAAATCATCTCTATTTCTGTAATATATCTTCCATTCTATCAAATAAGAACAAGAAAACGAGAATACAACAATAAATACCATACGGAAATAGACTGCAAAGTCGCTGTTTTAAACCAAAAACACGGTCAGAGTTTTTTTTTCCTCATTATGCACTGTGTGGTGCAGGAATTTTTTTATACCGCGCACACTGACCACACAGACCCATTCTATCACATCTAGGCCTAACAGCCTGTTTCTGCTTGATTTGAGGGCGCTAGAATTTAGGAGTACTAGTACGTCAATAACCCCAGTGCGTAAGACGTACTAGTACGACCAAAACCCCGAAAGGGTTAATAACCCATACTGATTTGACATATTCCATGAATATAATTTGCTGAGGGAGAGGAAGAATGCTCTTCCTTGAACATGAGTCATGCAGTCCATATGAGGGAAGTTATCTTAACAGTAAGCTATGTTATAGACCTTTTCAGTGTTATAAAAGGACCACCAACAACACTATATCTTTAATAAAATATTCTTCAATGTCATATTCTAACTGTGTCAGGAGTACAGGATTGAGTAGAAGCTGCAAAAACCAGGTTGAGCTTGGAGAGATGAGTTTACAGTGGTCCCTCGGTTTTCGTGCATCTCCAAACTCGAACATTTATGTAAGTGTATTTTCGTAAGTACTGTTGCAAGTGTATTTTTGGGGGTCTGAAATAGACTAACCTACGTAACATTATTTCTTAAGGAAGTAAATTCGTTCGGTAATGGCACTTGAGCAGCATTCTGGAACGAATTTTCGGCGAAAACCGAGGGACCACTGTATTTGCTTCCAAAAAAATAATTTTTTTAATAAGTACTCTCTGTGATTCTTTTATTATCATTTTTATTTTGTGAAACTACTAGTACTGTGCATTATTTTCCATTAAATTTCAGGAGGTTGTGTGCTCTCAAAACTTTGTAGACGACTTCTCTAGAGGACCTTGGTTGCAAATGATGAATGATTTGGAGTTAGATCAGACTGACCCAGTATCTCCTTTGCAAGTATTTAATATTAAATGGCTACTTAGAAGAGCCAGTCTGCGAGGTAAAGCAGGTGTTCGCAAAGTTCCTTTTTTAGCTGTGATAGTGCGCAACCTTGACGTGGCACATTCAGATGCCACAACAGTGTTAAGGGATCCAACAGGTAAGAGGTTTTGATTCAGTTTGCAGATATAGTTTTCTTGAAACTAATACAGGTACAGTGGAACCTCGGTTTTCGTGATTAATTCGTTCCAGAAAGTCTGACGAAAACCAAATTGTACGAAAACTGAAGCAATATTTCCCATAAGAAATAATGTAAATCCAATTAATCCGTTCCAGACACCCAAAAATATTAAAAAAAATACATTTTATAGAGAATAACTATAGTTTTACATACAGAAAACAATGAGAAATAAATATAAATGACTAATGAGATGGATAAATGAACATTTAACATCACTTTTACCTTTATTGAAGACTCTTGTTGGCATATGGAAGATGGCGAGGAGGGGAGAGGGAGGAGGAGAGGTTATTGGTTGGAAGGGAAATCCCCCTCCATAAGGACTTCAGGTATCAAGGCCCTTTCGGGGTTACTTCCCTTCTTTGTCTTTTACTGGCACTGGACCCCTGTGTAGCTCACTCCACTTTGCACACATGTCCTTAATCACAGAAGAAGGCACATTCTTCCCTCTCTCTTCCTCCTCCTCTGAAGCAATTTCCTCAGCTGTGATCTGTTGCTGTTCCAGTTGAAGGTCTTGCAGCTCTTCAGTGGTTAGCTCTTCCCTGTGGTCGTCCACCAACTGTTCTACATCCTGGCCACTCACATCCAACCCCATGGACTTCCCCAAAGCCACAATAGATTCCACAACAGGTGTAGGGTTGTCAGGGTCAGCCTCTAACCCTTCAAAATCCTTCTCTTGATCCACACCAACAACAACTTCTCAGCATTTTCGATTGTTTGCGATCTCTATTTCGTTAGCACATTTACCCCTTTAGCAGCATCACCTTCCTTGATTTCTTTTTTCTTTGCCAGGATGGAACTGATCGTAGATGCAGATTTCCCGCACATCCTGGCAAAATCGGCCACCCGTATGCCACTTTCGTACTTTGCTACGACTTCTTTTTTGAATTCTATCGTGTTTCTCGCCTTCTTTATCAAAGGGCTGGCACTCGGAACATTCTTTGACCCATGGTGGCTTATTTAGCAGTCACACTCAATAAATAAGCACAAAAAACAATGGATTATTACGAAATGTTTCGGCTGAACGCGCGGGGTGATTCTCACTTAACGATAAACAAAGGCAGACTGAGTCACTCGGCACTTGAGTGGCCGAGTGACGCGGGCGGGCAGGCAGACACATTTGGTACGAACCATTGTCAACTCTACGAAAACCAAAGTAATGTACGAAAACTGGGACAAAATTTTGACGGAAAAAGTCGTTGAAAACCGAATCCTACGAAAAATGGGGCGTACGAAAACCGAGGTTCTAATGTACAGTAATTTTATTTGATCTGAGGATTTCTTGAATAGGTAGTACTGTATAGTCTGTTATTTGTAGTTCCACTTGAGAAAAAGTGACAAATTTTGTTCACACTAAGTATTTCACTATCACTGCTGGAATAAATACATACAATATGCATCAGGTCATACCCTAAAGGATATTAAATGATTAGATGTGTTCATCATTTCTCCTATAAAAAGTAAGATAAAGTAGGCAACAAAGACTGAAAACTACATGCCCATAGCAATTGCTTCTACTGCATATTGTCAAAAATCTTTGAAAATGTAATACTTAATAGAATTACAGTTTTTACAGATTATCAATATGGATTCAATTTTGGTGTAGCACTGTTTATCCTAGCATAAAAGAAGTCATAGATTTATACAACAGGAGTGGCTCTTTGTACCTTTCTTTCTTAAATGCTTAGAAGACATTTGATAGGGTACCTGACAGAAAAACATTTGTCATACTAATAAGAATGGTACAAATCCAATTCTTACTGTACGTATTAACTATAGGATTTAGGATTAAATTTTGTACTTTTTTCCATATTACTGTATCTTATATAGTACGTATATAATAACTTAGTGCATGTGTTGTGGGTTCTTGTTTTTTATTGCAAATCGGTCAAGACATGTATATGGTATAAACCTTGGTAATAAATACCGACAAGTTGGTTTAGAAAAACATGTAAAGCAAACACTAGGCCATATTTATTAGAAAATGTTTCGGTGCTTTGAAGTAACACTGATTTTGAAACAGGCTGGTATGTGTTGGCATCACTGAGGAGATTTAAAACTTTATTGTTGTAGTTGACAGTGTTGAGTAGCACCACACCTCCTCTGTCAAAGGTGGCAATTATGATATCATCATTGTTAGCCAAGTCCCTGAGTGCTTGGATGTATCTTCTGGGAATGACTGGTCTTGAAGACTCAGTAGCTGCAGCAGTGATAATTCCTTGAATGAAACCCTTATGAAACTCGGAGACCCAAAAGGTTGGTTCTTGGTTACCATGTTCACCAGATAATGGTGGACATGGTAACCTGTGCTCTCACAGCAAATGGAGCAAACTGGGACGACCAGAAATCATAAATAACTTATCTTCCTATACACTAACCGCCACCGAGACAGAAGCCCTCAGCCTAGGGCTCAAGTTCACTACCGGCATCAACAAGAAACATCATCTGGTGGATATGGTAACCATGAACCAACCTTTTGGGGACTCCGAGTTTCATAAGGGATTCGTTCAAGGAATTATCACTGGTCAGCTACTAAGCCTTCAAGACCAGTCATTCCCAGAAGATATATCCAAGCACTCAGGACTTGGCTAACAATGATGATATCATCATTACCACCTCTGACAGACTTGTGGTGTTACGCAACACTGTCGACTACAACAATAAAGTTTTAAATCTCCTCAGTGATGCCAACACATACCAGCCTGTTTCAGAATCAGTGTTACGTCAAATCACCCAAACTTGTCTTCAAAAGGCCCATAGCATCTTATGAAAATCAGAACAAGGCAAGAAACTACTGTTCATCGCTTCAGTCAGCGTTTTGCAGCCTAGAGACAATTACTGTGTTGTTGTTTTACCAGGTCAGCCGAAACCAGCACGCCTGTATAGCTTTCCTTTGACATAAGCCTGGCATCCCACTATGTCCTATCACTTCGGGCATAGGGAGTGCACCACATAGATTAACTGGCCACCTTGCCCAATACCTTTCAGCACTTCTGGGCACCATCAGTCAAGCCTACCTCAAACACTCAGGTGACCTCCCTTGAATTTCCAACCTGAATGTTAAAAACAAAAGCATGGCTTTCTTCGATGTAACAGTGCTCTTTACCAACGTTCCTACTGATGCTGCAATAAACATTCTGAGACAGAGGCTCACTGAAAACCATGACCTCCCTTTACCTCTTCTAGATTTCATCAGTCTAGTGGATCTCTGTGTTAATTTCAACTTTTTCAAGTATCAGGACAACTGTTACAAACAAAGTTTTGGGATGGCAATGGGCAGCTTGCTCAGTGCTGTGCTTGCTAATCTCTTCATGGAAAACCTAGAGACAGAGAAATTCAGCACCCTCATTCCCAACACCGTTACCTGGCTAAGATACGTTAATGATGTATTGGTTTTCTATCAGAGACGTCTCAATATCCAGGCCCTCCTCAACAAGATCAGTGCAGCTGAACCATCAATAAAGTTTACACTTGAACTCAAAAAAGATGGCAAACTTCCTTTCCTTGACGACGTCCTGTGCAGATCTCTGACAGTGACAAACTTCTCTTCAAAACCTACCAGCAAGGACGATTTTATACACTTCTATTCACACCAGGACACCCGCACTAAAAGAGGAGTCCTCATTGGCTTCTTCTTGAGAGCTCTTGACATCTCCAGCCCTTGTTTTCTTGAAGAATGTACAGTGGACCATCGCTATTCGAACACTCCAAAACTCGCCCTCATTCCAGAATGCTGTTTAAGTGCTGTTACCAAACGAATTTATTCCCATAAGGAATGATGTAAATTAGATTAGTCCATTTCAGACCCCCAAAAATATACTTATAAAAGCACTTACAATAATAAACTTGCATAAAAGGGTAAGTTTTGGAGTGTTCGAATAGCGAGGGTCCACTGTATCTACATAACACAAGCCTTTACACGTCTTCAGTTTCCATCTTTCTTCATTCGGGATTGCAGGCTCAAGGCACAAACTATCCTCAACAAACCGCCCATGGAACAGCCCTCTAAGCAGTTCATAGTAACAGATGACTTAAGGTACGCCTGTGTCCTCCATAGAGACTCCACAGGGCATTTGATGAACTGGGATAAGGCACAACTCGTTCTCACCGAACAAGACCTTAGACGCCAACGGTGTCTAGAAGCCTTGCTAATCGCTGTCACCAACACAATAGAACATAACACTGGAAACCACAAGATTTCTAAAACATTAGCATACATGATACTCAACCAGGCAAAGCACTACCTACCCAGCACCACAGGAGTCACATGATCTCATTGTCTACCCGTCCTCATCCCAATATGGCATTCTTCAGGTCACCATGTGTCACTCAGACCTCACACCTTATTATTTGTTATGACCCTGCCCTGTAGGTCATTCTTGCTAATTTTGTCCCATATAATATATGTTGCTCAAGCCCTTTTTATTTAGTATCAAGAGCAGAGAGATTATTTACTATTTGGCTCCTTTCTGAACTTAATTCATCACCCCTCAGCTGCTGACAGTTCTGAAGATACTTTTATCTCAAATTCTGTGGATGGGTATGGTAATGTTTGTCATTAGACAGGTGTGATGTACTGTACACTTTATCTTGGGTGTATTTCAAGCCCAAACACCCATATGTATATATTGGGCTCCTCATTTGCATTTATATACAGTTTTTGGGTTGCTGAACTGCTTTACAAATATACGTATAGTGGACCCCCGAGGTTCGGTCGGTCTGAGTATCGGTCTGTTCGAGTTTCGATTGCTATTTTCGGTCCAATTTTTCCCTGACTATCGGTCCGGGTACCAGACCTGTCCACCTGCCTGTGCTTGCGCGCCTCGCCGTGCAGGTGTAGTGAGCCCAGTCTAGCTTTGTTTACCATTGAGAGAACATTACCCAGTGTGCTCATTCAAACATTTCACAATAAATTTATTGTGTTTATTGCTGGTTTAGTGATTGTCACTGTGAAATAAGTCATCATGGGTCCAAAGAAGCTTCTTAGTGGCACCCCTGTGGTAAAGAGAGTGAGGAACACCATCGAACTGAAGGAGATAGTAGAAAAATATGAGAGTGGCATACTTGTGAGTGAGCTTGCCAGGATGTACAACAAAAACCAATCTTCTATCACCTCTATCCTGGCAAAGAGAAAAGAAATCAAGGAAGCTAATGTTGCAAAAGGTGTTGACATGTTTGCCAAAAATAGACCACAAACAGTGGATGAGGTTGAGAAATTGTTGGCGGTGTGGATCAATGAAAAACAGATAGCGGGTGAGTGTTTCCATGGCGATAATTTGTGAAAAGGCAAGGCAGTTGCACGCAGATCTTGTGAAGAAAATGCCTGGAACCAGTGCTGATGTGAGTGATTTTAAGGCCAGCAAAGGCTGGTTTGACAGATTTAGGAAACATAGTGGCATACACAGTGTTTGTAAGACATGGTGAGGCAGCCAGTTCAGACAAATGTGCTGCTGAAAAGTTTGTGTCTGAATTTAAGGGGTTTGTAGACACTGAAAATTTCTAACCCCAACAAGTGTTTAATTGTGATGAAACAGGCCTCTTGGAAGAAAATGCCAAAGAGGACCTACATTACTCAAGAGGAAAAGGCACTGCCAGGACACAAGCCTATGAAAGACAGGCTAACTCTCATGTTGTGTAGTAATGCTAGTGGGTATTTTAAAGTGAAGCCTTTACTGGTGTATCACTCTAAAAATCCCAGTGTTCAAGATACACAATGTGAACAAGAATAATTTGTGTTTTTTTGAAGGCTAACACTAAGGCATGGGTCACGAAGGCAATTTTCGTGGAATGGCTCGCTGGAGTGTTTGGCCCCAGTGTGAAAAAATACCTACAGGAAAATAAATTGCCACTCAAGTGCCTCCTGCTACTGGACAATGCTCCTGCTCATCTCACAACTTTAAAGAGTACTATTTGTCTGAGAACTTGTTTTATAACAGTGAAGTTCTTGCCTCCTAACACCACTCCTCTCATCCAGCCCATGGACCAGCAGGTCATTTCTAACTTCAAAACACTGTACACAAAAGCAGTGTTTCGAAAGTGCTTTGAAGTGACCTCGGCCACTAATTTGACCCTAAGAGAGTTCTGGAAAGATCACTTCAGTATCCTCCATTGCATAGGCCTTATAGGTAAGGCTTGGGAGGGAGTGACTTTAAGGACTTTGAACTCTGCTTGGAGACAACTGTGGCCGGATTGTGTCCAACAGAGGGATTTTGAAGGGTTTGAGGCTGACCCTGACGACCCTGTGCCTGTTGTGGAAGGTATTGTGGCATTGGGCAAGTCCCTGGGGTTGGGGGTGAGTGATGAGGATGTGGAAGAGTTGGTGCAGGACCACAGGGTAGAGCTAGCCACTGAAGAGCTGCAAGAGCTTCATCTGGAACAGCATCAGACCACAGTAGAGAAAATTGCTTCACAGGAGGAGGAAGATGGACAGGGTGAGGTAACTTTTTCAGAGATTAAGGAAATTTGCTCCAAGTGGAATGATATGCAGACATTTGTTGAAAAACACCACCCTGAGCAAGGTGAAATAAGCCATCTCTGCAACAAGTTCAGTGACAGTGTCATATTGCACTTCAGGAAAATGTTAGAGATGCCAGAAACAAAGCACTCTGGACAGTTATTTTTCTAGACAGGGGTCTATTGACTCTCAAGCTGGTCCTAGTGGCATTAAAAGACAAAGAAGGGAAGTAACCCCAGAGAGGGACTTGTTACCTGAAGTCCTTTTGGAGGGGGATTTCCCTTCCAAACACTAAGCCCTTCCCCTGTCCTCCTCCCTATCTTCCAGATGCTAGCGAGTCTCTTCAATAAAGGTAAGTAAATGTTATTTTAAATGTTTAATTATAAATTTATTACTTTAATAAATATATATATATATATATATATGTAAGGGTATATATATATATATATATATTTTTTTTTTTTTTTTTTTTTTTCAACAAGTCGGCCGTCTCCCACCGAGGCAGGGTGACCCAAAAAGAAAGAAAATCCCCAAAAGAAAAACTTTCATCATCATTCAACACTTTCACCACACTCATACATAATCACTGTCTTTGCAGAGGAGCTCAGATACTACAGCTGAGAAAAGTCCCTCCCAGCTGTCACTATCTCAGACCCCTCCTTTAAAGTGCAGGCATTGTACTTCCCATTTCCAGGACTCAAGTCCAACTAAATCAATTAACTGGTTTCCCTGAATCCCTTCACACAATGTTACCCTGCTCACACTCCAACAGATCGTCATGTCCCAAAACCATTCGTCTCCATTCACTCCTATCTAACACGCTCACACATGCTTGCTGGAAGTCCAAGCCCTCGCCCACAAAACCTCCTTTACCCTTCCCTCCAACCTTTTCTAGGACGACCCCTACCCCGCCTTCCTTCCCTACAGATTTATACGCTCTCCAAGTCATTCTACTTTGATCCATTCTCTCTAAATGACCAAACCACCTCAACAACCCCTCTTCAGCCCTCTGACAAATACTTTTAGTAACTCCACACCTTCTCCTAATTTCCACATTCCGAATTTTCTGCATAATATTTACACCACACATTGCCCTTAGACAGGACATCTCCACTGCCTCCAGCCTCCTCCTCGCTGCAGCATTTGCAACCCATGCTTCACACCCATATAAGAGTGTTGGTACCACAATACTTTCGTACATTCCCTTCTTTGCCTCCATGGATAACGTTTTTGTCTCCACAGATACCTCAATGCACCACTCACCTTTTTTCCTTCATCAATTCTATGGTTAACCTCATCCTTCATAAACCCATCTGCTGACACATCAACTCCCAAATATCTGAAAACATTTACTTCTTCCATAATCCCTCTCTCCAATGTGATATCCAATTTTTCTTTATTTAAATCGTTTGATACCCTCATCACCTTACTCTTATCTATGTTCACTTTTAACTTTCTACCTTTACACACTCTCCCAAACTCGTCCACTAACCTTGCAACTTTTCTTTAGAATCTCCCATAAGCACAGTATCATCAGCAAAAAGTAACTGTGTCAACTCCCATTTTGCATTTAATTCTCCATAATTTAATCCCACCCTCTCCCCAACACCCTAGCATTTACTTCTTTTACAACCCCATCTATAAATATATTAAACAACCATGGTGACATTACACAACCCTGTCTAAGACCTACTTTTACCGGGAAGTAATCTCCCTCTCTCCTACACACCCTAACCTGAGCCTCACTATCCTCATAAAAACTCTTTACAGCCTTCAGTAACTTACTACCTATTCCATACACTTGCAACATTTGCCACATTGCTCCCTATCCACTCTATCATATGCCTTTTCTAAATCCATAAATGCAATAAAAACTTCTCTACCTTTATCTAAATACTGTTCACATATATGCTTCACTGTAAACACTTGATCTACACATCCCCTACCCACTCTAAAGCCTCCTTGCTCATCTGCAATCCTACTCTCTGTCTTACCTCTAATTCTTTCAATAATAACCCTGCCATACACTTTACCTGGTATACTCAGTAAACTTATTCCCTATAATTTTTACACTCTCTTTATCCCCTTCCCTTTATATAAAGGAACTATACATGCTCGCTGCCAATCCCTAGGTACCTTCCCCTCTTTCATACATTTATTAAACAAAAATACCAACCACTCCAGCACTATATCCCCCTGCTTTTAACATTTCTGTCATGATTCCGTCAATTCCAGCTGCTTTACCCCTTTCATTCTACGTAATGCCTCACGCACCTCCCCCACACTCACATCCTGCTCTTCTTCACTCCTAAACGATGTTGTACCTCCCTGGCCAGTACATGAAATTATCGCCTCCCTCTTTTCATCGACATTTAAAAGTTCCTCAAAATATTCCCGCCATCTACCCAATACCTCCAGCTCCCCATCTACTAACTCCCTACTCTGTTTTTAACTGACAAATCCATTCGTTCCCTAGGCTTTCTTACCTTGTTTATCTCACTCCAAAATTTTTCTTGTTTTCAGCAAAATTTCTTGACAGACCTCTCCCATTCTTTCATCCGCTCTTCTTTTGCACTCTCTCACCACTCTCTTCACCTTTCTTTTACTCTCCATATACTCTGCTCTTCTACTAACACTTCTGTTTTGTAAAAACCTCTCATAAGCTACCTTTTCTCTTTTATCACACCCTTTACTTCTTCATTCCACCACTCACTCCTCTTTCCTCCTGCACCCACCCTCCTATAACCACAAACTTCTGCCCCACATTCTAATACTGCATTTTTAAAACTATCCCAACTCTCTTCAACCCCCACTACTCCTACTTGCACTAGCCCACCTTTCTGCCAATAGTTGCTTATATCTCACCCTAACTTCCTCCTCCCTTAGTTTATACACTTTTACCTCTCTTACTTGCTGTTGCCATTTTCTTTTGTCCCATCTACCTTTTACTCTAACTGTAGCTACAACCAAATAATGATCTGATATATCCGTTGCCCTCTATAAACATGTACATCCTGAAGCCTACTCATCAACCTTTTATCCACCAATACATAATCCAACAAACTACTTTCCTTACGTGCTATATCATACCTTGTATATTTATTTATCCTCTTTTTCATAAAATATGTATTACTTATTACCAAACCTCTTTCTACACATAGCTCAATTAATGGCTCCCCATTTACATTTACCCTGGCACCCCAAATTTACCTACTACTCCATCCACAACATTTTTACCCACTTTAGCATTAAGATCCCCAACCACAATTACTCTCTCACTTGGTTCAAAACTCCCCACACACTCACTCAACATTTCCCAAAATCTCTCTCTCTCTCTACACTTCTCTTCTCCAGGTGCATAAACACTTACTATAACCCACTTTTCACATCCAACCTTTATTTTACTCCACATAATCCTTGAATTTATACATTTATATTCCTTCTTTACCTGCCATAACTGATTATTCAACATTATTGCCACTCCTTCTTTAGCTCTAACTCTATTTGAACCTGACACCATTTATTTTCCACTGAAACCTCTATTCAGCTTGTCTACCTAACAGAATCATCTTTTCATTATAAAACTACAATCATTCTTCATCATTGACAAATCAGTTAACAATGACCAAGACAGGAAATGTACACCTGTCAGTGTGTAACAATCCAGTACCTATATTAGTATTAGAACAAAGAACTACTATAAATTGTAATTATCAGAAATAAAAATTATATAAAATAATATAAAAACGAGAAAAAGGTATATCGAACACTCTGCAAGCAGCAGGACTCGATGTTGCGTACAGTGACATCCAGTGCAACTTTCGCCTCATATATCGTAAGTACTGAACTAAAATTTTTTATCTATAGCACTTAGAAATGTGCCTTTATTTCTATGTACAGTGGTACCTGACTTACTTGTTATCATCTTACTATATTCGATACCGTTACTTATAACGTAAGAAATTTGAATGCGACATCCGTTGATTGATTCGCTTACGCCTTCTCGTACCGGACCTGTCCGCTTGGAGCCCAGCTGAGCGCGCACTCCAGGAGCGTCAGTGTGCTATTGTTTACAAGCGAGAGCGACCACCCACCCACACCCACGCATTCATACCAGTATATTGTCATTATTCCACTGTTTTTAGTGCTTGCAACTGCTAAATAAGCTACCATGGGTCCAAGGAAAGATCCTAGTGCTAAGCCTGTGGCAAAGAGGAACAGAAATATATGTACGATAGAACTGAAGAAGGAGATAATAGAAAAATATGAAAGTGGAGTCGTATCAGTGAGCTGGCCAGGCTGTATGGTAAACCCTATTCTACCATCTCTACCATTGTGGATAAGAAATATTTAAGTAAAATCAAGGAAGCTGTTGTTGCAAAAGGTGCATCTGTGATCACAAAACACAGACCACAAGTGCTGGAAAATGTGGAAAGGTTGTTGTTGGTGTGGATCAACGAGAAACAGTTAGCAGGAGATACTGTTTCGGAGGGAATAATATGTGAAAAAGCAAGGCAGTTGCATGATGATCTCCTTAAGAAAATGCCTGCAACGAGTGAAGTGAGCGAATTTAAAGCCAGCAGAGGCTGGTTTCAAAATTTAAGAAGCGTACTGGCATACATAGTGTTGTGAGGCATGGTGAGGGAGCCAGTTGTGACAAAAGTGCGGCTGAAAAATATGTGCCTGAATTCCAGGAGTACATAGAGGCTGAACAATTCCTCCCCAACAAGTGTTTAATTGTGATGAAACAGGCCTGTTTTGGAAGAAAATGCCCAACAGGACCTACATTACTCAGGAGGAAAAGGCACAGCCAGGACATAAGCCTATGAAAGACAGGCTAACTTTGATGCTTTGTGCCAATGCCAGTGGTGATTGCAAAGTGAAGCCTTTACTAGTGTATCTTTTGAAAATCCCCGAGTGTTTGGCAGATGCGGTGTCAGCAAGTCTAACTTGTGTGTGATGTGGAAGTCTAACAAAAGGCTTGGGTCACAAAGGACATTTTCTTAGATTGGTTCAATGAAGTGTTTGGCCCCAGTGTGAAGAAATATCTATTGGACAATAATTTGCCACTTAAGTGCCTCCTGATAATGGACAATGCTCCTTGTCATCCTCCAAACTTGGTAGAGAAAATTGTGGAGGAGTTTAAATTCATCAAAGTGAAGTTCTTGCCCCTAATACCACTCCTCTCCTCCAGCCCATGGACCAGCAGGTCATTTCCAACTTTAAAAACTCTATACCAAAGCAATGTTTCAAAAGTGCTTTGATGTGACCACAGACATGAACATAACCCTAAGAGAATTTTGGAAAAAACATTTCCATATGCTGCATTGTGTACACCTTATAGGTAAGGCTTGGGAGGGAGTGACTACCAGGACTTTGAACTCTGCCGGGAGAAAATTGTGGCCAGACTGTGTCCTAAAGAGGGATTTTGAAGGTTTTGGGGCTGAGCCTCAGAACCCTGAGCCTGAGCCTGAGCCTGTTTTGGAAGAAATTGTGGAATTGGGCAAGTCTTTGGGGTTAGAGGTGAGTGGTGAGGATGTGGAACAGTTGGTGGAGGAGCACAAGGAAGAGCTAACCACTGAAGATCTGCAAGAGCTTCAACAGCAACTGGAACAAGAGAGCAGAGGTCAGGACAATGGTTCAGAGGAGGAGGAGGAGGTGGAACAAAAATGGAAGAATGTGCCTTCTTCAAGGATTAGGAGATCTGTGCCAAATGGAGTGATGTGCAAGCATTTATGGATGAATATCACCCTAACCATGCTGTTGCAGGCCGTGCTGGCAACCTGTACAATGACACAGTGGTGTGTCATTTCAGGGATGTGTTAAAGAATCGCCAGACACAGAGCTCCCTGGACAAATTTGTTGTTAGAAAGAGGTCTAGTGACTCTCAAGCTGGTCCTAGTGGCATTCAAAGAAAAGGGAAGTAACCCCAGAAAAGGACTTGGTACCTGCAGTGTTAATGGAAGGATTCCCTTCCAAACACTAGCATACTACTCCACCTTCTCCCTCCTCCGTCCTCCACACATCAACAACTCTTCAATAAATGTAAGTGACATGTTATTGTACAATATTTGCATGTGTATTTATGTATTCTTTATTCAATTATTTATTATTTAATGTCCAAAAGTTCTAAAAAATATTTTATTTAACTACTTTTGGAAGTCTTGGACGGATTAAATTTATTTCCATTATTTCTTATGGGGAAAATTGATTCGTGTTACGATTGTTTCGTCTTAAGATATGCCCTCTCTGACGGATTAATATCGTAAGTCGAGGTACCACTGTATATAAAAAACTTTTTTTTTTTTTTTCAAAATATTTGGGGCACTGGCGTAATAAACGTATATATACATTTGGACCGTTTACGGGTTAAAACTACAGTTAAAAAACACCTCATCTCCTTAACCTATCCCAACCCATCATATATACATATGTAAAAACTATACATGCATTTGCCCAATATCATGATCATAGGTTAAACGTTCTCATCAATATAATCAATATATACTTACTGTTAATATATCTGTATTCATCTCAAATGTTAACCCTTTCGGGGTTGGTGCCGTACTAGTACGTTTTACGCGCCAGTGTCAGTGCCATACTAGTACGCGTAAATTCTAACGGCCTCAAATTAAGCGGGAAACGGCTGGTAGGCCTACATATGAAAGAATGGGTCTGTGTGGTCAGTGTGTGCAATATAAAAAATTCCTGCAGCACACACTGCATAATGAGAAAAAAAACTGACCGTTTTTTTTTTTTTTTTTTTAAACAGCGATTTTGCAGTCTATTTTCGTTTTCTTGGTCTCATTTGATAGAATGGAAGATATATTACAGAAATAGAGATGATTTTGATTGGTTTGACAATGACAAGTACCTTGAAATTGAGCTCAAAGTAGCGAAAATGTTCAATTTTTGCCGATGTTCAAGAGTAAACAAATCATACCATGCGTCCAATATACATCAACTGGCGAGTCTAATATTCTTGCACAAGTGCGCTGATATTATTTATACCGTTTTTACAATGATGCAGTTGTATACATAACAGTAAATCTTCTATTTTTTGTGAGAATAAAAATTCAAAATGGAAAGCAAAAGTAATGTAAGAGGGGCCTGGAGACGTGACTAATGAACAGAGAAGATGCTATTTTAGTGCCAGGAATGTCTGCCTTGTTTATTCTGGACCCCATTTTGAAAGGTTATCTATTATATTTATTTCAAAATAATATTAGGTATAACATAAATAACGTAGAAGCATGATAAAGAAGCTCAAATTAATAAAAACCGACATTATATAAAGAGGTACAGTGGTACCTCGAGTTACGATGGTCCCCAAAATCGCCCTTTTATGTAAGTTTATTTTTTTAAATGCTTTTGTAAGTATATTTTTGGGGGTGTAAAAGGACTAGTCTATTTTACATAATTCCTTATGGGGATAAATTCGTTTGGTAATGGCACTTGAACAGCATTCTCGAACGAAAAAATATCGTAACTCGAGGTACACTGTACTATTGAAGGGTAGAGGGCGGGCGGGATAATAAACAAGTGACTGCGACCATTACAGAAAACGTTACGCGCTGTGCGCCTGAAGGGTAACTATAGAAGATCACTCTTATCCTATGCGAAGTCTGAAAAAAGTGCTATTTTTTTCAAAAAAAAAAAAAAAAACCCAAGCAATCAGCTATGCACACCTTTCCTGGAATATCTCGGAAGTCAATGACCTATTTCATGTTGTATTACAGTTAATAATAAACAGATCGAAAGGAATTTCCCAGCAAACATAAAACTGAATGTTTTAATTTTGGATGGTGACACTTTTAAAGTGTCAGTAAGGGATGATTCCTCGATCAGCTATGAATTCATTTACCGACAGGGTCTTAGGCCCTAACTTTATCATTAAGTGAGGAGAGGCTGTATATACTTACTCTCAATATCTATAATCCTGTTAATTAATCATTCCATTGTGTCAGCCTTTGGTTAATAATCAAAACTGCAATTCCTCCCTACCAAACTTATTAAAGCCATATAGCATGAACTAATAGAATATTCAGTTCTCTTGTATTGATTGTAAACTTAATGACCTTTTTTTTTTTCAACAAGTCGGCCGTCTCCCACCGAGGCAGGGTGACCCAAAAAGAAAGAAAATCCCCAAAAAGAAAATACTTTCAGTATCATTCAACACTTTCACCTCACTCATACATAATCACTGTCTTTGCAGAGTAGCTCAGATATGACAGTTTAGAATAGTCCCTCCAAACTGTCACTATACCAGACCCCTCCTTAAAAGTGCAGGCATTCTACTTACCAATTCCAGGACTCAAGTCCGGCTAAATCTATAATAAGAACATAAGAAAGGAGGAACACTGCAGCAGGCCTGTAGGCCCGTACTAGGCAGGTCCTTCACAATCCATCCCACTAACAGGATATTTGCCCAACCCAATTTTCAATGCTACCCAAGCAATAAGCTCTGATAATTCTATTTACACATGTGCACGTCACACTCAAATCCAACCCCTCCCACTCATAATAACCAGTTTCCCTGAGTCCCTTCACTAAAAATTACCCTACTCACACTCCAACAGCTCATCAGGTCCCAAAAACCATTCATCTTCATTCACTCCTATCTAACGCTCACACACGCTTGCTGGAAGTCCAAGCCCCTCACCCACAAAACCTCCTTTACACCCTCCCTCCAACCTTTTCGAGGACGATCCCAACCCCTCCTTCCTTCCCTTACAGATTTATACGCTCTCCAAGTCATTCTACTTTGATCCATTCTCTAAATGACCAAACCACTCCTCTTCAGCCCTCTGACTAATACTTTCAGTAACTCCACACCTCCTCCTAATTTCCACACTCCGAATTCTCTGGATAATATTTACACCACACATTGCCCTTAGACAGGACATCTCCACTGCCTCCAGCTGCTTCTTTGCTGCAGCATTTACAACCCAAGCTTCACACCCATATTAGTGTTGGTACCACTATACTTTCGTACATTCCCTTCTTTGCCTCCATGGATAACATTTTTTGTCTCCACAGATACCTCAACGCACCACTCACCTTTTTTCTTTCATCAGTTCTATGGTTAACCTCATCCTTCATAAACCCATCCACTGACAAGTCAACTCCCAAATACAGTGGTACCTCGAGTTACGATGGTCCCCAAAATCGCCCTTTTATGTAAGTATTTTTTTAAATGCTTTTGTAGGTATATTTTTGGGGGTGTAAAAGGACTAGTCTATTTACATTATTCCTTATGGGGATAAATTCGTTTGGTAATGGCACTTGAACAGCATTCTCGAACGAAAAAATATCGTAACTCGAGGTACCACTGTATCTGAAAACATTCACTTCTTCCATACTCCCTCTCTCCAATGTGATATCCAATTTTTCTTCATCTAAATCATTTGATACCCTCATCACCTTACTCCTATCTCTGTTCACTTTCAACTTTCTAACTTTGCACACCCTCCCAAACTCGTCCACTAACCTTTGCAACTTTTCTTTAGAATCTCCCATAAACACAGTATCATTAGCAAAAAAGTAACTGTGTCAACTCCCATTTTGCATTTGATTCCCAATAATTTAATCCCACCCCTCTCCCCAACACTCTAGCATTTACTTCTTTTACAACCCCATCTATAAATCTATTAACCCTTAAACTGTCCACACGTAGATATAAGTTCACTCGCGTAGCTGACCGAGTATTTTGAGAAAAAAATAAATTGTTCGTTTTCTTTAAAATGAAGAGTGCATTTTGTTTGTCATTCCCACATTTTGTAATACTACACACACTGAGTGCACAGACCCATTCTCTAATCTCTAGGCAACTCAGGCTTATCGTGACAAGGTTAAAAGCATTTGAAAAAAAACGTAGATCTACGTTCGGTCAGCTACGCGAGTGAACGTATATCTACGTGTGGACAGTTTAAGGGTTAAATAACTATGGTGACATCACACATCCCTGTCTAAGACCTACTTTTACCGGAAAGTAAACTCCCTCTCTCCTACACACCCTAACCTGAGCCTCACTATAATCATAAAAACTCTTTACAGCATTCAGTAACTTACTATCTATTCCATACACTTGCAACATCTGCCACATTGCTAACCTATCCACTCTATCATATGCTTTTTCTAAATCCATAAATGCAATGAAAATTTCCCTACCTTTATCTAAATACTGTTCACATATATGTTTCAATGTAAACACTTGATCTACACATCCCCTACCCACTCTAAAAGCTCCTTGCTCATTTGCAATCCTACTCTCTGTCTTACCTCCAATTCTTTCAATAATAACCCTACCGTACACTTTACCTGGTATACTCGGTAAACTTATTCCCCTATAATTTTGTCACCCTTCCCTTTATATAAAGGAACTATACACGCTCTCTGCCAATCCCTAGGTACCTTCCCCTCTTTCATACATTTAATAAACAAAAATACCAACCACTCCAACACAATATCTCCCCCTGCTTTTAACATTTCTGTCATGATCCCGTCAGTTCCTGCTGCTTTACCCCTTTCATTCTACGTAACGCCTCGTGCACCTCCCCCACACTCACATCCTGCTCTTCCTCACTCCTAAAAGATGTTATACCTCCCTGACCAGTGCATGAAATTTCCACCTCCCTTTCTTCATCGACATTTAAAAGTTCCTCAAAATATTCCCGCCATCTAACCAATACTTCCAGCTCCCCATCTATTAACCCTTAAACTGTCCACACATAGATATACGTTCACTTGCGTACTGCACGTGAACATAGATCAACGTTTTATTTTTCATTCCTTCAAATTTAGTGCGATAGGCCTGAGTCGCCTAGACATGAGAGAATGGATCTGCACCCTCAGTGTGCGCAGTATTAAAAAAATCTGGGACCACTTAGTACCTTGTGGGAGCACCAGTTCAATTGAGTGCCAGCTAGAGCAAATACTGTGGCAAACACAAGGGATTTACTGATGTCATGTCGCATTAACACTCCCCTTATAAGAGGAAAGTAAAAATAGGTTAGATAAATACATGAGTGGCTGTGGGTGGGTGTGAGTTGGACCTGACTAGCTTGTGCTACTAGGTCTGATGCCATGCTCCTTCCTTCAGAGGATGTGACCTGACTAGGTGGGTCATTGGTCTAAGCTGGGGGGTGACATGGACCTGCCTGGCATGGGCCAGTAGGCCTGCTGCAGTGTTCCTTCTTTCTTATGTTCTTATGTATTCGGCAGGCTGGCTGGCTTTGGCTGTCTCTCTATCTGTCTATATCTTTGTCTGTCTATAT
Organism: Cherax destructor; assembly: GCA_009830355.1. Lineage (NCBI taxonomy): Eukaryota > Metazoa > Arthropoda > Malacostraca > Decapoda > Parastacidae > Cherax > Cherax destructor. The sequence continues at coordinate 26,589 of WNWK01027114.1, forward strand.
CTATATGTCCTATATATATATATATATATCTCTCTCTCT
>WNWK01027115.1:0-26626 GCA_009830355.1 Cherax destructor
GAGAGGGGTGGGTTGATTGCATTTTCTTGGACTGCAAGAAGGCCTTCGACACAGTTCCTCACAAGAGATTAGTGCAGAAAGCTAGAGGATCAGGCGTATAACATGGAAGGGCACTGCAATGGATCAGAGAATACCTGACAGGAGGCAACAACGAGTCATGGTACGTGATGAGGTATCACAGTGGGCGCCTGTGACGAGCGGGTTCACGGGGTCAGTCCTAGGACCAGTGCTATTTTTGGTATATGTGAATGACATGACGGAAGGGATAGACTCAGAAGTGTCCCTGTTTGCAGATGATGTGAAGTTAATGAGAGAATATAAATCAGTGAGGATCAGGCAGGACTCAAAGAGACCTGGACAGGCTGACAGCCTGGTCAGCAACTGGCTTCTCGAATTTAACCCGCCAAATGCAAAGTCATGAAGATCGGGGAAGGGCAAAGAAGACCGCAGACAGAGTATAAGCTAGGTGGCCAAAGACTGCAAACCTCACTCAAGGAGAAAGATCTTGGGGTGAGTATAACCAGCACGTCTCCGAGGCACACATCAACCAGATAACTGCTGCAGCATATGGGCGCTGGCAAACCTAAGATAGCGTTCCGATACCTTACTAAGGAATCGTTCAAGACTCTGTACACCGTGTACGTCAGGCCCATACTGGAGTATGCAGCACCAGTTTGGAACCCACACCTGGTCAAGCACGTCAAGAAATAGAGAAAGTGCAAGGTTTGCAACAAGGCTAGTTCCAGAGCTAAGGGATTGTCCTACGAAGAAAGGTTAAGGGAAATCGGCCTGACGACACTAGAGGACAGGAGGTTAGGGAGACATGATAACGACATAAAAATACTGCGGGAATAGATAAGGTGGACAGAGACGGATGTTCCAGAGAGGGACACAGAAACAAGGGGTCACATTGGAAGTTGAAGACTCGATGAGTCAAAGGGATGTTAGGAAGTATTTCTTCAGTCACAGAGTTGTCAGGAAGTGGAATAGTTAGAAAGTGATAGTGGAGGCAGGAACCATACATAGTTTTAAGACAGGTATGATAAAGCTCATGGAGCAGGGAGAGAGAGACCCAGTAGCGATCAGTGAAGAGGCGGGCCAGGAGCTAGTACTCGACCCCTGCAACCACAATTAGGTGAGTACAACACACACACACACACAACAGCACACAGTCATACACACTGAGACCACACACACCAGCTCCACCCCTACCCTCCCAACCACATCACTACCTCTCTCCCTTCACCTCCTTCTTTCTCACCCCCTACCCTTCTCCCTAAAATCCCCCTAACCTATCTATCTACTCCTCTCTCTCTCTCTCTCTCCAACTCTCTCTCCCTCTCTCTCTCTTCCCCTCTCTCTCTCTCTCTTCCATCCCCTCTCTCTCTCTCTCCTCTCTCTCTCTCTCTCTCCCCCAGCTCTCTCTCCCCTCTCTCTCTCCCCTCACTCTCTCTCCTCTCTCTCTCACCCCCACTCTCTCTCTCTCTCTCTCTCTCTCTCTCCCCTCTCTCTCTCTCTCCCCATCTCTCTCTCCCCCCTCTCTCTCTCTCTCACTCCCCACTCTCTCTCCTCTCTCTCCCCTCTCCACTCTCCTCTCTCTCTCCCCTCTCTCTCTCTCACCCCCATCTCTCTCCCTCCTCTCTCCTCTCTCCTTCTCCTCTCTCTCTCTCTCCTCTCTCTCCCCTCTCTCCTCTCTCTCTCTTCCCTCTCTCCCTCTCCCCTCTTCTCTCTCCCATCCTCTCCTCTTCTCCTCAATGTCCATGGACTCATCCTCTCCTCTCCCGGTCCGAATTGTCCTTGTTCCTAATGTCCATGGAGGATCAGTAACGGGGAAACAGAGGGGAGAAAAGTGGAGGAGAGCTGTGCAAAGAGGAGAGCTATGGGATAGAAGCTTTTGCAAAAATGAGGAGTTTTTGGGAGAAGAGGGAGAAGAAGAATTTGGAGTCGCAAGTCGAAGCTGCAGTAGCCAGGATAAAGGTCCTGGAAAATGAGGTAAACAGGCTGAAGCAGGTTACAGGGGGTCGACCAGAAAAGACACAGCATTAGGGGGGCCCATCGGGAAGGAAGGTGATATAACTTACGCTACGGCCGTATCTGCCTACCAAGCAGGGCCAAGGAGTGATGGGTGTGAGCAGCTGGGAGCAGGTGGAGAGGGAATAGGGCAAACACAGAGGCAAGAGCATGCCACCAAGAGCTACAGGAAAAACAAAGGGAGAAAATGGCCATGTACAGACAGGAACCAGAACTGCAGAGGGAAAGGCAATGGGAGGAGGAGAGGGCAAAGGCAGTGTTTATTCATGGGCTGAAGGAGAGAGAGGGAAGGACACACACTGAAAGACGGCAGGCAGAAAGAAAGGAGATTGAGAACATCCTCAAAGAAATAGGTGAAGAAGACATGTCCGAGATTGTAAATTTTCAGAGAATAGGGGTACTCGAAGGGGAGAAAACGACCGCTCAAGCTGATTCTCAGGACAGAAACAGTGCGGGACAGAATCCTCCAAGAGAAACCACGATTGAAGGAAATGGAAGAATACAGGAGGGTGTTCCTAGACCGGGACAGAACAAAAACAGAACGACAGCAGCTGAGGGAGAGGACACAAAGGCGAAAGGAGCTAGGAGGAGAGACAAGGACAGAATCAGCAGAGGACAACCAGAGCAGGGCAGAGCAACAAGAGCGAGCACACACAGAACCACCCCAACACCCAACAACCAAGCACACTATCCCAACACAAACTACAACCCACACTCACACCCCCAACCCAACATTCCACTATAGAATCCCACAGTCCACCGCCAGGTCCCCCACCCTCACAGACCCCCCAAAACACAGTGGTAGAGAGGCAACTGAAGGTATGGTACACAAATGCTGATGGAATAACAAATAAGTGGGAGGAGTGGCACGAAAGAGTCAAAGAGGCATCACCGGACATAATAGCTCTCACAGAAACCAAGCTCACAGGCATGATAACAGATGCCATCTTTCCAATGGGATACCAGATCCTGAGGAAAGACAGAGGGAACAGAGGGGGTGGAGGAGTGGCACTGCTGATCAAAAACCAATGGGATTTTGATGAGCTGGAGAGAGGAGACAGAGGAGAAGCAGGAGATTACATAATAGGAATGCTACAGTCTGGAGGTCCCAAGGTGGTAATTGCAGTAATGTATAACCCACCCCAGAACAGCAGGAGGCCAAGGCAAGAGTATGATGAGAGTAATAGAGCGATGGTTGACACACTGGCTGAAGTGGCCAGAAGGGCTCATGCGAGCAGGGCAAAGCTACTGATCATGGGTGACTTCAACCACAAGGAAATAGACTGGGAAAACTTGGAGCCACATGGGGGCCAAGATACGTGGAGGGCTAAGATGATGTAGGTGGTACTGGAAAACTGCATGTACCAACATGTAAGGGATACTACCAGGGAGAGAGGAGAGGATGAACCAGCGAGTTTGGACCTAGTATTCACCTTAAGTAGTGCAGGATATTGAGGACATCACACACGAAAGTCCACTCGGGGCCAGTGATCATATGGTTCTAAGCTTTGATTACACAGTAGAGTTACAGGTGGAGGGGGAGGCAGATAGGGCCAGAAGAATGAAGCCAAACTACAAAAAAGGGGACTACGCGGGCATGAAGAACTTCCTAAACGGGGTTCAGTGGGACAGAGAACTGGAAGGAAATCAGTAAACGAGATGATGGAATATGTGACAACAATATGCAAGGAAGCTGAGGAGAGGTTTGTACCCAAGGGAAACAGAAACAACGAAAAAGCCAGGATGAGCCCGTGGTTCACCCAAAGGTGCAGGGAGGCCAAAACCAAGTGTGCTAGGGAATGGAAGAAGTATAGAAGGCAAAGAACCCAGGAAAATAAGGAGAGCAGTCGTAGAGCCAGAAATGAATATGCACAGGTAAGAAGGAGGCCCAACGACAGTATGAGAATGACATAGCAGCGAAAGCCAAATCTGACCCGAAGCTGTTGTACAGTCACATCAGGAGGAGAACAACAGTCAAGGACCAGGTGATCAGGCTGAGGAAGGAAGGAGGGAGGTCACAAGAAATGACCGCGAAGTGTGTGAGGAGCTCAACATGAGATTCAAAGAGGTGTTCACAGAGGAGATAGAAGGGCCTCCAGAAAGGAGGAGAGGTAGGGTACACCATCAAGTGCTGGACACAATACACACAACTGAGGAGGAAGTGAAGAGGCTACTAAGCGAGCTAGATACCTCAAAGGCGATGGGGCCGGATAACATCTCTCCATGGGTCCTGAGAGGGAGCAGAGGAGCTATGTGTACCCTAACAACGATCTTCAACACGTCTATCGGAACAGGGCAACTACCTGAGGTATGGAAGACAGCAAATGTAGTTCCAATCTTTAAAAAAGGAGACAGGAACGTAGCACTAAACTACAGGCCAGTGTCACTGACATGTATAGTATGCAAGGTCATGGAGAAGATTATCAGGAGAAGAGTGGTGGAGCACCTAGAAAGGAATGAGCTTATCAACGACGGCCAACACGGTTTCAGGGACGGGAAATCCTGTGTCACAAACCTACTGGAGTTCTACGACAGGGTGACAGCAGTAAGACAAGAGAGAGGGGTGGGTAGATTGCATATTCCTGGACTGTAAGAAGGCGTTTGACACAGTTCCACACAAGAGATTAGTGCAGAAGCTGGAGGACCAGGCAGGGATAACAGGGAAGGCACTACAATGGATCAGGGAATACCTGTCAGGAAGACAGCAGCGAGTCATGGTACGTGGCGAGGTGTCAGAGTGGGCGCTGGTGACGAGTGGGGTTCCACAGGGGTCAGTTCTAGGACCGGTGCTGTTTCTGGTATTTGTGAACGACATGACGGAAGGAATAGACTCCGAAGTGTCCCTGTTTGCAGATGATGTGAAGTTGATGAGAAGAATTCAATCGGACGAGGACCAGGCAGAACTACAAAGGGATCTGGACATGCTGCAATCCTGGTCCAGCAATTGGCTCCTGGAGTTCAACCCCACGAAGTACAAAGTCATGAAGATTGGGGAAGGGCAAAGAAGACCACAGACGGAGTACAGTCTAGGGGGCCAGAGACTGCAAACCTCAATCAAGGAAAAAGATCTTGGGGTGAGTATAACACCAGACACATCTCCTGAGGCGCACATCAACCAAATAACTGCTGCAGCATACGGGCGCCTAGCAAACCTAAGAACAGCATTCCGACCCCTTAATAAAGAATCGTTCAGGACCCTGTACACTGTGTACGTTAGGCCCATACTGGAGTATGCAGCACCAGTTTGGAACTCACATCTAGCCAAGCACGTAAAGAAGCTAGAGAAAGTGCAAAGGTTTGTAACAAGACTAGTCCTGGAGCTAAGGGGTATGTCCTACGAGGAGAGGTTAAGGGAAATCGACCTGACGACACTGGAGGACAGGAGAGATAGGGGGGACATGATAACGACATATAAAATACTGAGAGAAATTGACAAGGTTGACAGAGACAGAATGTTCCAGAGATGGGACACAGCAACAAGGGGACACAGTTGGAAGTTGAAGACTCAGATGAATCACAGGAATGTTAGGAAGTATTTCTTCAGTCACAAATTGGTCGGGAAGTGGAATAGCTTGGGAAGCGATGTAGTGGAGGCAGGTTTCCATACATAGCTTTAAGAAGAGGTATGATAAAGCTCATGGCGCAGGGAGAGTGACCCAGTAGCGGCCAGTGAGGAGGCGGGGCCAGGAGCTATGTATCGACCCCTGCAACCACAACTAGGTGAGTACAACTAGGTGAGTACATACACACACACATACTTATACACATACATCCTCACACACATACTCATACACATACATCCTCACACACATACACACACTTACACACACAGACACTCACATACAGACACACGCACACACACATATCCACACACACATACACACACACACAGCCCCGGTGGCCTGGTGGCTAAAGCTCTTGCTTCACGCACGGAGGGCCCGGGTTCAATTCCCGGCGAGGCGGAAACATTTCGAAGTATTTCCTTACACACACACACACATACAACAGGCCTAGTGTCTAATCGACATATGCCTAGGACAAAATGGTAACTAACTTATACACACATACAGACACACACACACACACGCTCGACCCCTGCAACCACAAATAGGTGAGTACACACACACACACACACACACAGATATGTCAGTGAGTACAGTGAAAAAGATAGATGAGTTAGTGAACACAGCGAGTACAGTGAAAAAGATAGATGAGTTAGTGAACACAGCGAGTACAGTGAAAAAGATAGATGAGTTAGTGAACACAGCGAGTACAGTGAAAAAGAAAGGAACCAGAAGTACGCCACAGTAAGAAGGAGCATCGTGCATCCGCATCTGGCCGGAATGAAGACGACAGCCTGCCAGACGTATTGCAAACGTCTTTTTGTGGTTGCATGAGGGTTTGTTGGGTCTGCCTGCAATACTGATAGCTGAGGGTCTTAGACCCTACTCTGGAGAGCTGATTATCATACATTGAGCACTCAACACCTAGTAAGGGGGAGTAATAGGGAAGGGACCTAAGCAGTGGTGTACACACATCAGCGAGGCGCATAAGCTTGGCAAAATATACCAACAGTGTAAGTAAGTTTATTCAGACACACAATACAGGGCATAGACTGCATACGTAGCAGCATAGGTGAAGAGAACCTAGTGTAGAGAAACTGGGATAACCCAAAAAGCAGGAAAGAAGGATCTGATGACAGTAACTTAACACACACAGCTGGTACATGCACACTCGTGTATACACACAAGATGACCATAAATACATACACACAAGCTTGTACGTTTCCCTACCCTAACCTGGTTTAAACAAATACACAGGATACCCTTATTCCTACCTCCCCCTCTCCTACTCCTCCTATATCTCTCCTATATCGCCTACACCCTCTCTCTCTCACACTCACTCTCTACCACTCTCACACTCTCTCACTCCCTCACTCACACTCACAATCTCTCACTCACACTCTCTCCCTCACACACTCTCACACCCCCTCTCTCTCTCTCTCCACTTACCCTTCATGCTCCGTCTCCTCCCCTCCCCCTTGTTTTCCCACAGTTCCCTTCCCCCTCTCCCCTTGTATCCCCTAACCTCCCCCATCTCTCTCCCCTCTCCCACTGTCCCCCCTCCCACTCTCTATCCCTATCTCTCACACTATCGCTCTCACACTCTCCCACTCACGCTCTCACTCACACTCTCTCACTCACACTCTCTCACTCACACTCACACTCACTCACACTATCTCACTCCAATTCTATCACTTTCTCTCACTCCTTCTTTCACATTCTCTCACACCCTCTCATACTCTCTCTCACATTCTCTGTCTCACACTCTCACTCTCTCTCACACTCTCTCACACTCTGTCTCTCTCACACACACACACTCTTACACTCACTCTCTCACACTCACTTATACTCATACTCTCTCAATCACACTCTATCTCCACTTCCCCTTCCTCTTCATCCTCCGTCTCCTCCCCCTACCCTCTCTTCTCACTCCTCCGCCCTTGCTTTTCCCGCACTCCCCTTCCTGCTCTCCCCTAGTACCCCATAACCTTCCCCCATCTCTCTTCCCTCTGCCACTATCCCTCCCACTCTCTATCTCTATCTCTCACACTCTCACACTCCCTCACACTCTCACTCACGCTCACACTCACACTCACTCACACTCTCTCACTCCCATTCTACCAATTTCTCTCTCTGTCTGTCTCTGTCTGTCTGTCTGTCTGTCTGTCTGTCTGTCTGTCTGTCTCTCTCTCTCTCTCTCTCTCTTTCTCTCTCTCTCTCTCTCTCTCTCTCTCTCTCTCTCTCTCTCTCCCTCACACATACACCCACTCTTAAAATACATAAGCTTCATTCTATGGTAAGATGGGCTACCCAAAAAGAGGGCCAAAAACCAGGGGTCTGGTGACTGAGCCTGGGAGGGTAGTTTGGGAGGCAGACTCAAAAAAGGGAGGAAGAGTGGGGAAGGAAGCTAGAAGAGCTTAGCATGAAAATGAAAGAGAGGATAGCTGCATAGAGCAGGAAGTGGGAGCTACAAGCTAAAATAGCAGAAGCTAAGATACAGTGCTTAGAAGAGGAACTGAAAAACCTGAAACAGCTTAAAGAGAAAAATGACAATTCAGACATGACATCAGGAACTTCTACATCAGTCACAGACAAGGGGACTGAAGAGAGCAAAGAAGCTATACTGTATGTAAAGGCCCTATCAGACCCATGTGGGGCCCAGGAAAAGATGAGTAGCACATTAAGAACAAATGAGAGGTCTGGAGACAATGAAGTAGCTATGCTATATGCAGAGACTCCAACAGTCAACTGCAGTGGCCAGGAACACATGAGCAGGATGGACAGACCATGGAGCATAGGGGCTTCAATTAGGAAAGGGACTGAAGGAAGGAACACTTCAATGGAAGGAACTAAAACATCTCAAAGGATGCAAAGGGAGACACAGTGGGAGGACGAAAGGGGAAAGTCGATTTTTGTCTCTGGGGTCCAGGAAGTCGAAGGGGATACCCATGATAAAAGAAAACAGTAGGAAAAAAAAACGATTAAAGGTATCATGAAAGCAATAGGTGAAGGTGACATGACCCAGGTGACAATTTTTTGGAGAATTGGGTGGTTTACAAGGGGAAGAGAACGGCCATTCAAAGTAATTTTCAAGGCAGAAAGCTCGATCGATGATCCTGCAGACCAAAAGGATGAAAGGATGATACTGAAAGAGAGGATACAAAGACGAAAGGAGGAACGAGTGGAAATGACAAAGAAGAGTGGAAGAACCCAGACCCAGGGAAAAGGGCAAACACACAATCCAGAAACACCCAGAGAAGGACTCCAACCATGACAACCCCAAGGCAACTGAACAATCTAAACTGACACCCACACACTGTTCCTTCTGTCTCTACCCCCCACATCACAAACCCCACCCCTACAGCAACCCCCTACGGGCACTCTGCCCCACCCACCCCATCACAAACCACACCCCCACTGCAACCCCCCATAGGTCCCTGCAAGGGCTCCTGCTCCCTCAACCCCTATATTCACCCAGGATCACAGTTTTAGAAACGAAGTTGAAGGTTTGGTACATGAGCACGGATGGAATAACGAATAAATATGAGGAGTGGAATGAAAGAATCAATAAGAAGTCCCCAGACATCATAGCAGTCACAGAAACGAAACTAACTGAGGCAATACCAGACACAATCTTCCCATCGGGATATCAGATCCTGAGGAAAGATAGAAACCGATGGAGATTTGAGGCCAAGAGAGGAATATGAAGAGAGCAACAGATCAATGGTGGACACACTGGCTGAGGTGACAAAAAGAGCTCACTCGAGCAGTGCAAAATTACTGGTTATGGGCGATTTCAACCACAGATAGATTGATTGCAAAAATCTGAAGCCACATGGAGGTCCAGAAACATGGAGAGCCAAGATGATGGATATGGTACTGGAAAACTTCATGCATCAACATGTCAGGGACACTACCAGAGAGAGAGGAGAGGACGAACCAGCGAGACTGGACCTCATGTTCACCCTGAGCAGCTCAGACATTGAGGACATCACATATGAGAGGCCCCTGGGAGCCAGTGACCACGTGGTTCTGAGCTTTGAGTACATAGTAGAGTTACAAGTAGAGAGGGCAACAGAAGTTGAAAGGGAAAAGCCAAACTATAAAAGGGGGGACTACACGGGTATGAGGAACTTCCTGTGCAAGGAAGCACAGGAAAGGTTTGTTCACAAGGGCAACATAAATAATGGAAAAAGTACAGAAGGCAAAAGACCAAGGAAAAAAAGGAGATTAGTCAGAATGCACAGATAAGGAGGGAGGTCCATCGACAGTACGAAAATGACATAGCATCGAAAGTCAAGTCTGACCCGAAACTGGTGTATAGTCACATTAGGAGAAAGACAACAGTCAAAAACCAGGTGATCAGTCTGAAGAAAGAAGGTGGGGAACTGACAAGAAAGGATCAAGAGGTATGTGATTAGCTCAACACGAGATTTAAGGAGGTATTTACAGTGGATACAGGAAGGACTCTGGGAAGACAGAATAGAGTGGGACATCAACAAAGAATATACCAACATGTGTTGGATGACATACACAACTGAGGAGGAGGTGAAGAAGTTGCTCGGTGACCTTGATACCTCAAAAGCGATGGGACCGGACAACATCTCCCCGTGGGTCCTTAGAGAGGGAGCAGAGATGCTGTGTGTGCCACTAACCACACTCTTCAACACATCCCTTGAAACTGGGCAGCTACGAGAGGTATGGAAGATGGCAAATGTAGTTCCCATTTTTAAGAAAGGAGACAGAAACGAGGCACTAAATATAGACCAATGACACTTACGTGTATAGTGTGCAAAGTCATAGAGAAGATTATCAGGAGGAGAGTGGTGGAGCACCTGGAACTAAAAAAGATTATGAACGACAACTAGCACGGATTCATGGAAGGCAACTCCTGTGTCACAAACCTTCTGGAGTTCTATGAGAAAGTAACAGAAGCAAGACACGAGAGAGAGAGGTGGGTTTATGGCATTTTCTTGGACTGCAGGAAGGCCTTCAACAGACTTCCTCACAAGAGATTAGTGCAGAAGCTAGAGGATCAGGCGTGTATAACAGGAAGGGCACTGCAATGGATAAGAGAATACCTGACAGGGAGGCAACAACGGGTCATGGTACATGACGAGGTATCACAGTGGGCGCCTGTGACGAGCGGGGTCCCACAGGGGTCATTCCTAGGACCAGTGCTATTCTTGGTATATGTGAATGACATGACGGAAGGGATAGACTTATAAGTGTCCCAGTTCGCAGATTATGTGAAGTTAATGAGGAGAATTAAATCAGATGAGGATCAGGCAGGACTTCAAAGAGACCTGGACAGGCTGGACACCTGGTCAAGCAACTGGCTTCTCGAATTTAACCCCGCCAAATGCAAAGTCACGAAGATCGGGAAAGGGCAAAGAAGACCGCAGCCAGAGTATAGTCTAGGTGGCCAAAGACTGCAAACCTCACTCAAAGAGAAAGATATTGGGGTGATTATAATACCGAGCACATCTGAGGCACACATCAACCAGATAACTGCTGCAGCATGTGAGCGCCATGTACGTCAGACCTAAATTGGATATGCAGCACCAGTTTGAAATCCACACCTGGTCTCAGAAGAAAGGTTAAGGGATTCGGCCTCACGACACTAGAGGACAGGAGGGTTAGATGAGACATGATAACGACATATAAGATATTTTATGAATTGACTAGGTGGACAAAGACAGGATGATCCAGAGATGGGACACAGAAACAAGGGGTCACAATTGAAAGCTGAAGACTCAGCTGAGTCAAAGGGATGTTAGGAAGTATTTCTTCAGTCATAGAGTTGTCAGGAAGTGGAATAGTCTGGCAAGTGACGTAGTAGCGACAGGATCCATACATAGTTTTAAGACGAAGTTTGATAAAGCTCATGAACCAGGGAGAGAGAGGACATAGTAGCGATCAGTGAAGAGGTGGGATCCAGGAGCTATGTCTCGACCCCTGCAACCACAAATAGGTGAGTACAAATAGGAGAGTACACTACTACACACACTGAAGACGTTCATTAATTCAGGTTTATGCCTGAGCTGTCATTTAATCTATGTGACTGTCTCAGCAGACATTCAATAACGTAAAATACTGTCTCAGCAGACATTCAATAACATAATATATTGTCTCAGCAAACATTCACTAACGTAATATACTCTCTCAGCAGACATTTAATAACGTAATATATTGTCCCAGAAGACATTCACTAACGTAATATACTGTCTCAGCAGACATCAACTAACGCAATATGCTGTTTCAGCAGACATTCACTAACGTAATATACTGTCTCAACAGACATTCAATAACGTAATATACCGTCTCATCAGACATTAAATAACATGATATACTCTCTCAGCAGACATTCACTAACCTAATATACTAGCTCAGCAGATATTCACTAACGTAATTTACTGTTTCGGCAGACATTAAACAACGTGATAATGTGATATACTGTCTCAGTAGACATTCAAGAACGAAATATACTATATAAGCAGACATTCGCAAGCTTAATTAACTGTCCCTGCAGACATTCACTAGGTTACATAACTGTCCCTGCAGACATTCACCAGGTTACTTAACTGTCCCTGCAGATATTCACTAGGTTACTTAACTGTCCCTGCAGACATTCACTAGGTTACTTAACTGTACCTGCAGACATTCACTAGGTTACTTAACTGTCCCTGCAGACATTCACAAGGTTACTTAACTGTCCCTGCAGACATTCAATAGGTTACTTAACTGTACTTAACTGACATTTAAGTACATTAACTGTACTTAACTGACATTAACTGTACTTAACTGACATACTTAACTGACATTCAATAGGTTACTTACCTGTCCCTGCAGACACTCACTAGGTTACTTAACTGTCCCTGCAGATATTCACTAGGTTACTTAACTGTACCTGCAGACATTCACTAGGTTACTTAACTGTCCCTGCAGACATTCACAATGTTACTTAACTGTCCCTGCAGACATTCACTAGGTTACTTAAGTGTCCTTGCAGACATTCACTAGGTTAATAAACTGTCCCTACAGACATTCACCAGGTTATTTAACTGTCCCTGCAGACTTTCACTAGGTTACTTAACAGTCCCTGCAGACATTCACTAGATTACATAACTGTTCCTGCAGACATTCACTAGGTTACTTAACTGTCCCTGCAATCATTCACTAGGTTACTTAACTGTCCCTGCAAAAATTCAAAACATTCACTAGGTTACTTAACTGTCCCTGCAGACATTCACTAGGTTACTTAACTCTCCCTGCAGACGTTCACTAGGTTACTTAACTGTCCCTGCAGACATTCATTAGGTTACTTAAGTGTCATTGCAGATATTCAATAGGTTACTTAACTGTCCTTGCAGACACTCACTAGGTTACTTAACTGTCCCTGCAGACATTCACTAGGTTACTTAACTGTCCAATCAGACATTCACTAGGTTACTTAAGTGTCCTTGCAGACATTCACTAGGTTACTTAACTGTCCCTGCAGACATTCACTAGGTTGCTTATCTGTCCCTGCAGACATTCACTAGGTTGCATAACAGTTTTTTCAGAAATCACTAGGTTACTTAAGTGTCCCTGCACACATTCACTAGGTTAATTAAGTGTACATGCAGACATTCACTAGGTTAATTAAGTGTCCCTGCAGACATGCACTAGGTTACTTAAGTGTCCCTTCAGACATAAACTAGGTTACGTAAGTGTCCCTGCAGACATTCACTAGGTTACTTAACTGTCCCTGCAGACAGTCACACTGTTACTTAACTGTCCCTGAAGACATTCACTAGGTTACTTAACTGTCCCTGCAGACATTCATTAGGTTACTTAACTGTCCTTGCAGACATACATTAGGTTACTTAACTGTCACTGCAGTCATTCATTAGATTAATTAAGTGTCCATGCAGACATTCACTAGGTTACTTGAATGTTCCTGCAGTCACTCACTAGGTTACTTAAATGTCCCTGCAGACATTCACTAGGGTTCTTAAGTGTCCCTGCAGACATTCACTAGGTCAATTAAGTGTCCCTGCAGACATGCACAAGGTTACTTAAGTGTCCCTTCAGACATAAACTAGGTTACTTAAGTGTCCCTGCAGACATTCACTAGGTTACTTAACTGTCCCTGCAGACAGTCACACGGTTACTTAACTGTCCCTGAAGACATTCACTAGGTTACTTAACTGTCCCTGCAGACATTCATTAGGTTACTTAACTGTCCTTGCAGACATTCATTAGGTTACTTAACTGTCCCTGCAGACATTCATTAGGTTAATTAAGTGTCCATGCAGACATTCACTAGGTTACTTGAATGTTCCTGCAGTCACTCACTAGGTTACTTAAATGTCCCTGCAGACATTCACTAGGGTTCTTAAGTGTCCCTGCAGACATTCACTAGGTTAATTAAGTGTCCCAGCAGACATTCACTAGGTTACTTAAGTGTCCTTTCAGACATTCACTATGTTACTTAACTCTCCCTGCAGACATTCACTAGGTTACTTAACTGTCCCTGAAGACATTCATTAGGTTACTTAACTGTCCCTGCAGACATTCACTAGGTTACTTAACTGTCCCTGCAGACTTTCACTATGTTACTTAACTGTCCCTGCAGACATTCACTAGGTTACTTAACTGTCACTGCAAAAATACACTAGGTTACTTAACTGTCCCTGCAGACATTCACTAGGATAGTTAACTGTCCCAGCAGACATTCAATAGGTTACTTAACTGTCCCTGCAGATATTCACTATGTTACTTAACTGTCCCTGTAGACATTCACTAGGTTACTTAACTGTTCATGCAGACATTCACTAAGTTACTTAACTGTCGCTGCAGACATTCACTAGGTTACTTAAGTGTCATTGCAGACATTCACTAGGTTATTTAACTGTCCCTGCAGACATTCACTAGGTTACATAACTGTCCCTGCAGACATTACCCAGGTTACTTACCTGTCCCTGCAGACATTCATTAGATTACTTAACTGTCTCTGCAGACATTCACTAGGATACTATAGTGTCCTTCCAGACATTTACTAGGTTACTTAACTGTCCTTGCAGACATTCACTAGGTTACTTAACTCTCCTTGCAGACATTCACTAGGTTGCTTACCTGTCCCTGCAGACATTCATTAGGTTGCATAACTGGTTTTTTTTTCAGAAATCACTTGGTTATTTAAGTCTCCCTGCAGACATTCACTAGGTTAATTAAGTGTCCATGCAGACATTCACTAGGTTACTTAACTGTCCTTGCAGACATTCACTAGGTTACTTAAGTGTCCCTTCAGACATTCACTAGGTTACTTAACTGTCCGTGCAGACATTCACTGGGTTACTTAACTCTCCCTGCAGACATTCACTAGGTTACTTAACTGTCCTTACAGATATTCACCAGGTTATTTAACTGTCCCTGCAGACATTCACCAGGTTACTTAACTGTCCCTGCAGACATTTACTAGGTTTCTTATCTGTCCCTGCAGACATTCACTAGGATACTTAACTGTCCCTGCAGACATTCACCAGGTTATTTAACTGTCCCTGCAGACATTAACTAGGTTACTTAACTGTCTCTGCAGGCATTCACTATGTTATTTAACTGTCCCTGCAGACATTCACTAGATTACTTAACTGTCACTGCAGACATTCACTAGGTACTTAACTGTCCCTGCAGACATTCACTAGGTTACCTAACTGTCCCTGCAGACATTCACTAGGTTACTTAAATGTCCCTGTAGACATTCAGTAGGTTACTTAAGTGTCCCTGCAGTCATTCGCTAGGTTACTTAAGTGTCCCTGCAGACAATCACTAGGTTACTTAAATAAGTGTCCCTGCAGACATTCAACAGTCAGTATTGCTCTCTCTAGAAATATTAAAAAATCAGTATTACTGGCTTTTTCTTTGCGGAATTTAGTAAAAACAATATTTTATGTTCAGTTAGTTCAGTATGGTGTCATTCAGCTGTGTGACGGTAATTCAGTATGGTGGCATTCAGGTGTGTGACGGTAGTTCTGTATGGTGTCATTCAGGTGTGTGACGGTAGTTCAGAATGGAGTCATTCAGGTGTGTGACGGTAGTTCAGTATGGTGTCATTCAGATGTGTGACGGTAGTTCAGTATATTGTCACTTAGATGTGTGACGGTTGTTCAGTATGGTGTCATTCAGCTGTGTGACGGTAGTTCAGTATGGTGTCATTCAGCTGTGTGATGGTAGTTCAGTATAGTGTCATTCAGCTGTGTGACGGTAGTTCAGTATGGTGTAATTCAGCTGTGTGACGGTAGTTCAGTATGGTGTCATTCAGCTGTATGACGGTTGTTCAGTATGGTGTCATTCAGCTGTGTGACGGTAGTTCAGTATAGTGTCATTCAGCTGTGTGACGGTTGTTCAGTATGGTGTCATTCAGCTGTGTGACGGTAGTTCAGTATGGTGTCATTCAGTTGTGTGATGGTAGTTCAGTATGGTGTCATTCAGCTGTGTGACGGTAGTTCTGTATGGTGTCATTAAGGTGTGTGACGGTAGTTCAGTATGGTGTCATTCAGCTGTGAGACGGTAGTTCAGTATAGTGTCAATCAGGTGTGTGACGATAGATCAGTATGGTGTCATTCAGCTGTGAGACGGTAGTTCAGTATAGTGTCAATCAGGTGTGTGACGATAGATCAGTATGGTGTCATTCAGCTATGTGACGGTTGTTCATTATGATGTCATTCAGGTGTGTGATGGTAGTTCAGTATGATGTCAAACAGGTGTGTGACGGTAGTTCAGTATGGTGTCATTCATGTGTGTGACTGTAGTTTAGTATGGTGCCATTCAGATGTGTGATGATAGATCAGTATGGTGTCATTCAGGTGTGTGACGGTAGTTCAGGTGTGACAGTAGTTCAGTTTTGTGACGGTAGTTCAGGTGTGTGACGGTAGTTCAGGTGTGTGACGGTAGTTCAGGTGTGTGGCGGTAGTTCAGGTGTGTGACAGTAGTTCAGTTTTGTGACAGTAGTTCAGTATGGTGTCACTCAGTTGTGTGACAGTAGTTCAATATGGTGTCATTCAGTTGTGTGACGGTTGTTCAGTATGGTGTCATTCAGCTGTGAGACGGTTGTTCAGTATGGTGTCATTCAGCTGTATGACGGTTGTTCAGTATAGTGTCATTCAGCTGTGAGACGGTAGTTCAGTATAGTGTCATTCAGGTGTGTCACGGTAGTTAAGTATAGTGTCATTCTGGTGTGTGACGGTAGTTAAGTATGGTGTCATTCAGGTGTGTGAATGTAGTTCAGTATGGTGTCATTCAGCTGTGAGACTATAGTTCAGTATGGTGTCATTCAGGTGTGTGATGGATGTACAGTATGGTGTCATTCAGGTGTGTGATGGTTGTACAGTATGGTGGCATTCAGGTGTGTGACGGTTGTTTAGAATGGTGCCATTCAGCTGTGAGACGGTAATTCAGTATGGTGTCATTCAGGTGTGTGATGGTAGTTCAGTATGGTGTCATTCAGGTGTGTGACGGTTGTTCAGTATGGTGTCATTCAGCTGTGACAAGATAGTTCAGTATGGTGTCATTCAGTTGTGTGACTGTAGTTTAGTATCGTGTCATTCAGGTGTGTAACGGTAGTTCAGTATGGTGTCACTCAGCTGTTTTACGGTTATTCAGTATAGTGTCATTCAACTGTGTGACGGTTGTTCAGTATAGTGTCATTCAGCTGTTTGACGGTTGTTCAGTATGGTGTCATTCAGGTATGTGACGGTAGTTTTGTATGGTGTCAATCAGGTGTGTGACATTAGTTCAGTATTGTGTCATTCATGAGTGTGACTGTAGTTTAGTATGGTGTCATTCAGCTGTGGGATGGTAGTTCAGTATGGTGTCATTCAGGTGTTTGACGGTAGTTAAGTATGGTGTCATTCAGGTGTGTGACGGGAATTAAGTATGATGTCATTCAGGTGTGAGACGGTATTTCAATATGGTGTAGTTCAGGTGTGTGACGGTACTTCAGTATGGTGTCATTCAGCTGTGTAATGGTTATTCAGTATGGTGTCATTCAGCTGAGAGACGTTAGTTAATTATGGTGTCATTCAGGTGTGAGACGGTAGTTCAGTATGGTGTCATTCATGTGTGTGACAGTAGTTCAGTATGGTGTCATTCAGCTGTGATGGTAATTCAGTATTGTGTCATTCAGCTGTGATGGTAATTCAGTATTGTGTCATTCAGGAGTATGACGGTTGTTCAGTATGGTGTCATCCAGCTGTGCGACGGTTGTTCACTATAGTGTCATTCAGCTGTGATGGTAGTTCAGTATGGTGTCACTCAGGTGTGTGATGGTAGTTCAGTATGGTGTCATTCAAGAGTGTGACTGCAGTTTAGTATGGTGTTATTCAGCTATGTGATGGGAGTTCAGTATGGTGTCATTCAAGTGTGTGACAGTTGTTCAGTATGGTGTCATTCAGCTGTGAGACTATAGTTCAGTATGGTGTTATTCAGGTGTGTGATGGTTGTTCAGAATGGTGTCATTCAGGTGTGTGACGGTTGTTCAGAATGGTGTCATTCAGGTGTGTGACGGTTGTTCAGAATAGTGTCATTCAGGTGTGTGACGGTTGTTCAGAATGGTGTCATTCAAGTGTGTGACAGTTGTTCAGTATGGTGTCATTCAGCTGTGAGACTATAGTTCAGTATGGTGTCATTCAGCTGAGACGGTAGTTCAGTATGGTGTCATTAAGCTGTGTGATGGTAGTTCAGTATGGTGTCATTCAGGTGTGTGACGGTTGTTCAGTATGGTATTATTCAGGTGTGTGACGGTAGTTCAGTGTGATGTCAATAATGAGTGTGACTGTAGTTTAGTATGGTGTCATTAAGCTATGTGACGGTTGTTCAGTATGGTGTCACTCAGCTGTGTGATGGTTGTTCAGTATGGTGTCATTCAGATGTGAGACGATAGTTCAGTACGGTGGCATTCAGGTGTTTGACGGTTGTTTAGTATGGTGTCATTCGGCTGTGAGACGGTTGTTCAGTATGGTGTCATTCAGGTGTGTGACGGTAGTTCAGTATGGTGTCATTCAGCTGTGTGACGGTTGTTCAGTATAGTCATTAAGCTGTGTGACGGTTGTTCAGTATGGTGTTATTTAGGTGTGTGACGGTAGTTCAGTATGGTGTCAATCAGGTGTGTGACGGTAGTTCAGTATGGTGTCGTTCAGCTGTGTGACGATTGTTCAGTATAGTGTCATTCAGCTGTGAGACGGTAGTTCTGTATGTTGTCATTCATGTGTGTGACGGTAGTTCAGTATTGTGTCATTCATGAGTGTGACTGTAGTTTAGTATAGTGTCATTCAGCTGTGTGATAGTAGTTCAGTATGGTGTCATTTAGGTGTGTGACGGTAGTTTAGTATGGTGCCAATCAGGTGTGTGACGGTAGTTCAGTATGGTGTCGTTCAGCTGTGTGACGGTTGTTCAGTATAGTGTCATTCAGCTGTGAGACGGTAGTTCTGAATGGTATCATTAGTTCAGTGTTACAAAATGACACGATATCTATTAATAATAGACATCTCCAGTGAACACTAGAAAGGATAGCCCTTCTAGCATCCAGCCTGTTACTGGGCTTTTGCAACAAAGTCAGTATCCTGGTTCAGTTATCCGACATATTATATAACTTAAGAGGATTGCAACTGATAGGGTACTAACCAACGAAATATTTAAAAGGTTTATTATCAAAGTGAGAAAATCTAGGGTAGCAAAGTAAATCAAATATAAAGATATTAATTAAGATATCAATTAGGAGGTTAATTAGAGGGTAGCTCCTACACTGCTCTCATATACAATAAGTCTGTGCTGAGGGCACATATATATAAATGACTCAGAGGTACCATCAGGTACAATGTAAGTACAATAATACAGTTATATGTAAATAAGAATATATGTGTGTGAGTGAGCACCAGGTAACTCTAAGACTCGACTCAACCAGTGTCCGACAGAACTTCTCATAAGCTAGCTCTTCTAACCAACTGACAATCAGAACAGCTTGATTGACCAGTAAAATGACCAATTCACATAACAGCAATATAACAAGACAACAACAACACAGCGTCAGGAAACAGGAAATAGAAAAACAACCCTAACTGGGGACCATAAATAGATCCTCCAAAACAGTCACAAATCTCCCTTTCTACTGAAGCTAGGTTCAGCATAAACAATCCCAAACTGTGGCGGTGCACAGATGCCTTATCGAATTAGGTCAGGAGCTGTAGCTAGAGACCTGAGTTTTATCAGAGTGTCAATGTGACACACATCCCAGAAAACGTCGAAAATCACTGTCTAGTCTATTCTCTGTGAACAGAGTTACACAGAGTCCTGAGAAGTATGTTTCGTCTCACCACCGAACACATACTCTACCACACAGAGTCTAAATGACGAGAAAACGAGCAGAGACTGGAGAGAGGTGTTGTCTCAACGATGTCCAGCTGCGTAGTGCTGGAAATAAATGGTATAAAATACCGACACAATGGAAAAATAAACACATAAAGTATAATGTGATCCTTTATTGACAACGTTTCGCCCACGCAGTGGGCTTTATCTGTCTGTGACTCGATAAAGCCCACTGCGTGGGCAACTGTCAATAAGGATCACATATCTGCTATGTGTTTATTTTTCCATTGCGTAGTGCTGTCGAGGAAGGAGGAGCAGCCACCCACCTAGGTGGAATCACGTGACTCTTCCCAGCAACAAGCCTAGTGTCATAATTTATAATATTATATCCTACCTAATGAACATAGCTAAGTCAAATAATGTGAAATAATAGTCCAATAATAGTATAAAGCACAATATTAACGATTTAGGTATTATCGAGAATATCAGCAAAATAAAATTATATAAAATGGAAAATATACATTATTCACATATAAATATATATATACATTGGGGCCCAATTCTGGGGTCGCAATATTCAGTATGGTGTCTTTCATGAGTGTGACTGTAGTTTAGTATGGTGTCATTCAGCTGTGTGATGGTAGTTCAGTATGGTGTCATTCAGGTGTGTGACGGTAGTTCAGTTTGGTGTCATTCAGCTGTGAGACGATAGTTCAGTATGGTGTCACTCAGGTGTGTGACGGTAGTTCAGTATGGTGTCATTCAGATGTTTGACGGTAGTTCACATATTTCCTGCTGTCTACTGTCTCATTTTCAAATTGTTTCTCTCGCTCTCCATATACTTGTATATTTTTTCTGGCCTCCTTGAATCTCTAATGAATTTTTGTTTGGTTCTCTTTCAAACTCCAGCATCATCCAATAAACTCATCTTTATTAATTATTTTATATATTTTTTTTAAATAAGGTTTTTAACTACATTTTCATGTATGTTGCGGAAGATTTTTTAAAGAAAATTTGCATGTCTTTTATAACATTCAAGAACATAAGAAAGAAGGAACACTGCAGCAGGCCTACTGGCCCTTGCGAGGCAGGTCTAATTCTCCCACCGGCTTAAGGCAATGCCTTAACCTAGTCAGGTCTGGTCACATTCACTTAAGTAAGGAGCACAGCATCTGACCTAGTAGCACAAGCTACTCAGGTCCAACTCACAAGCACCCACACCCACTCATGTATTTATCTAACCTATTTTTAAAACTACACAACGTTTTAGCTTCTATGACGGTACTCGGGAGTTTGTTCCACTCATCCACAACTCTGTTACCAAACCAGTGCTTTTCTGTATCCTTCCTGAATATATTGTTTAATTGATTTTCTGTAAAATACTAATTGAAAACATTCTAATTTTCTTTTCAGTAATTTAGTGGCCCCTATTTATGAATGTCTTTTTCTCTCCTAAATCTGTGCTAAAATCGACGCACCTTCCATTTTTCTGCAAGGTGGCGACCAGTAGGAGGAGGAGAAGCAACACGGTGTGTGTTGAGTTGCTACAGGGAACTATCTACCCAACAAATGCTTCTGTTTTGCTGCCAGCAATTATCCGTGACACTTTTGGTGTTATCAATGATGACCTTTACGGCGTTGCCTTGAATGGCTCGAGGAGAATCTTTGTGAAGTTCAAGAAGGCAGAGGCGTACGAGAAGAAAGTTGAGCGCTTCCAGGAGAAATGTATCATCGTCAACACTGGATTAGAGGTCAGGCTAAGGGATGCCTTGACCTACTATACTTATGTTCGTGTGTGAAACGTGCCTTTTGAGGCCATTGGAGTGGACATTAGTGAGGTGTTTCAGCAATATGGTGTTGTGCACACGGCAACAATGGGGCGTTGGTCGGACGGAATCTATGCTGGATTACCTGAGGGCTCTTACACTTTAAAAATGTCCTTAAAACGCCCCATACCGTCATATGTCATGCTGGACGACTTTAGAACGCAAGTTTTTGTCACTTACACGGGACAGCGTAAGACTTGTAGAGTGTGTGGGGCATACGACCATATGGTGGTGGGGTGTCCCATAGCCATGGCGCCAAGAATGTTGGCTCCTAATGTACCTGCGGTACAATCCTCTTTTGAGGAACCTATACCTGCGAATGTGGTGGAGATGGGTAACGCCAGTTGGGCGGATGTAGTACAAGGAGTTGGGGACCGTTGTGTGACACTCTTTGAAGCACTGGGTGATTCGCTAGTGGGTGAGTCGGAACATGTACTAGAGACTGATGGGATGGTGGAGAGTGTGCAACAAGAGGAATTGCCGAAACCAGTGCAAGAGATGATAAGCACTTTTCTGGCTGGTTCGGAGGTGGATGCCTCGGGAACGGACGGGATATTGCAGGGAGAGGAGGAAAGGCTTATACAGGCTGTTAGTGTGTTAGAGGATGGGGTAGACGGGCTACAGAAGCAAGAGGTGGAGGCCATTGTGCATAGGGAAGAGGAAGTGAACACGGATGAGATGGAGGTTGGGATTAAATCTAGAAAGAGGGCGAGCAAAACATTGGATGATGATGTTCTAACACCTACCCAGCGTTCAGGCAAGAAGGTATGGGTGGAGGTGCCAGGCAAAGGGAAAGTGGGAGCCCAGGGAAAGGCAGGGGTACATAGTGTGAGACAAGACAGGGATAAAGGTAATATAGTGAAGAGTGCCGCAGGTAGACCACTGAAACACAGGGGAAAGCCCCCGATGGTGTATTGCAGTGTTTAAATATAAATGCAAATGGCCTTAGGGCTGAAGTAAAGCGTAGTTGGATGGAAGTAATACTGAGACGATATCACATAAATGTGTGTTTCGTACAAGAGCATAACTTTAGGTGTGGTAGAGATTTGAGATTAAAGGGGTATCAAATGTTTGCAGGTAGCTCAGGGAAGTTCAAGGGCAGGGTAGCAGTGGGTGTGAAAGAATCCAGTCCCTTCCGATTGTTAGCTTGGGAGGAAGGAGGAGGGTGGAGAGTAGTGAGGGTGGATGGAGTTTTGGGAGGCATACGGATCTGCTTTGTAGGTATTTACATGCCTGCTGACAGTAATCGTAGAGTTAAGGAGGAGTTTGTGAGGGATGTCTTGACATTTTATTTGAGAGGGCTGCCGATGATTACATTGTTGGGTGGCGACTGGAATTGTATTATTAGGAAAAAAGATGTTGAACCTAGAGGGGCAGGTTGCGAGTTAGGGGTCTTGCGTACATTATTGAGGGAGGTGGGGGTTTTAGATGTGGTAAGGGGAGATGGTTGGGGAGTAGAGCATACATTCGTGAGGAGAGGGTATGCTGCCAGATTAGATCGTGTGTATGCCACGAAGGATGTTACAGTGGAGAGGGTTCGCATGCTAGATATTGGTTTTTCAGATCATCGTGGTGTTTTAGTGGAGGTGACTTGGGAGAGAATGGTACACAGGTACAGTAGTTTTTGGAAGATGAATGTACGTTTGCTGTGGGGGGAGGAGGAGCAGACATTATTTGCTGAATGGTGGGGGTCATTATGGATAGAAGGGGCAGGGAAACGGGAGAAGGATTTTCTGGAATGGTGGGAAACATGTGCAAAGACGAGAATCAGGGATTTTTACAGAAATAGAGGTAAGGAGGAGGCTGGGTGGAAGTTTGGTCTTCAGAAGTATTTAGAGGGTCAGCTGCAGGAATGTTATGGGGGGGGGTATGTAAGTTTGGGGAAACAGAGGACTTGAGGGGTAGGTTAAAGGACATTCAAATTAGGGGAGGTATTGAGGAGGCGTTATAGGGAGATAAACCATCCAATTGTGTGTTGTGACGGTTCAGAGACAGACAGAGGTGTACTACGATCATGGGGGTAGAAGTGTGTACAGGGGTAGGTGGCTATAACATGGGACAAGTGTTAGGAACGATGGATGGTATAAGCAATTATGCTGATTTTTGGTTTGAGAGGAAATTAGTGGAGATGAAGGAGAGGGGTAGGGAGGGAGAGATTATTGAGGAAGGAATCTTGTGTTGTGTAGGAAAAGAGGAGTGTGAGAGTATAAGTGGAAGTATAAGTAAGCAGGAGGTGGGGGAGGCTGTGGCTAGTTTAACTTTAGGAAAGGCACCAGGTATAGATGGAATACCTAATGACTTTTACGTTGTACACTGGGAGGCATTGTGAGAATGTTTGGTGCTTTTGTTCAATTGTATGAAAGAGAAAGGACAGTTGGGGGAAACTCAGGTTACGGGGGTGGTTGTTCTGGTGCCAAAGAAAGGGGGAAAGGACCTTGGGGAATTATAGAGCCTTATCCCTCATGTGTGAGGATTATAAAATTTTTGCTAAAATATTGGGTAACAGGATGAAATCGGTGATTGACAAAGTAATACATCAGGGGCAGTTCGGTATACCTGGTAGAAGTATGAATGTGGGACATGGTCGAATCAAGGATTTTATTGAGGGTAGGAAGGGGGGAGGGGTGTTCTGGGAATTGATTGGAAGGAAGTGTATGATTGTGTGGATAGACAAATGTTGAAGATAATGTTAAGAAGACAGGGATATGGGGAAGAAATTGCCGCATGGGTAAAGACTTTGTATAGTTCTGCAAAGGTGCAGGTGCAGGTGAATGGGAAGTTGGGACGACAAGTGATGATGGAAAGGGGACTGAGACAGGGGTGTCCATTGTCACAAATCCTTTTTGCGTGTATGCAAAATCCATTTTATAGGTTAATAGAGGAAGGCGTGGGAGAGAGTGGACAGGGGGAGGCTTGTGGTGTGGGCATAGTGGAGTACATAGATGATACAACTGTACTAGTGGGTGGGGAGGAAGGGTTGGCGAACGTGGGAAGTATTATAGAGATCTTTGGGGCGGCAACAGGGATGAGGGTGGAAAAATAAACACATAAGCAGTATAATGTGATCCTTTATTGACAACGTTTCGCCCACGCAGTGGGCTTTATCGAGTCACAGACAGATCTACCTGGAAAATGAGCAACATGGAGATATATATAGGGTACAGTCAGGTGGAGAATGCTGGGTCAGGTGGAGAAAGCTGCATGTGAGTCTTAAAAAGTAGTGTGATAGTTAAAAACATAGTGTGACTTAAAGGACCTGCAGTGTACCATTCTTGAGTTCTAGGTGGGATAGCGTTGAAGAAGTTTCTTGGCAATAGGTTCAGCTATGTTGTAGAAGCCGTTGTTCTGGTTGAAGTTGTTGGATATACAGATGAGTGATGATTATAGGATTCTTCGGTATTGCGTGTTGTCTTCTCTGGCGATGAGTCTTGCGTTTCTGTAGTTGATTAAATGGTTGTGTAAATTTCGGTGTTGAACACAGGCATTTCTTGAGTCGTCAGATCTGCCTGCGTACTGGTGTTCTGAAATGCGTGTTTGTAGGTCTCTGGATGTTTCGCCAACGTATAATTTGCTGCAGCCATTACAAGGGATTGTGTATACCCCTGCCGTGGATTGAAGCTTTTCCTGTCTGTTACTGGTAATGTCCTTAATGGTGGTGGATGTGGAGGTGGATACTCGGAATGAGGTCTTAGAAAAATGTTGGAAACTTGTTTGGAAATGGAGTTGGTGGGAAGGACTATGTATCTCTTCTCAGCAGTGTCTTCTCTGGGTGTGTTGAAGATGTTTAATGCCCGTCGTCTGCAGTCTCTAATGAAGTGACGAGGATAGTGAAGTTTGGAAAAAACTTGTTCAATGAGGGAGCATTCTTCTTCAAGGAACTCACTGCTGCAGATTCTGAGTGCGCGCAGGAAAAAGCCTATAATTACACCACGTTTAATTTTGGTGTCGTGGTGAGTAGAAGTGGAGAAGATCGTGTTGATTGGTAGGTTTTCGATAGACTTTAAAACGAAGTTCATGGTCAGCTTTGCAGAGAAGAACATCAAGGAAAGGAAGAGTATTGTCGACTTCTTCTTCTAGTGTAAACTGGATTGATGGCTCAACCTGGTTGAGTTCGTGTTGGAGAAACTTGAACGTTGAAGCGTCTGGGAGTTATGATGAGAATGTCGTCAACATACGAAGCCAGGTGACAGAAGAGGGAATAATAGTGGAAAATCGCTCGGCTTCCAAATGTTCCATATATAGGTTCGCAAGGACGGCACTAAGTGGCGATCCCATGGGTAGTCCAAAAGTTTGCTGAAAGAGTTGGTTTTCGAAAGAGAAACATGTAAAGCCCACACATAGTTCAACAAGGTCGATGAAATCGCTGGCTGGAAGAGGAAGATCAAGCGAGTCGTCAATTTTCCTGCGCAAGAGATCGATAGCTTGTGTAGTAGGTACTTTGGTGAATAGGGATGTTACATCAAGGCTGGAGAGTTTCTTGTTTCTGATGTTGATGTTGCGAATGCGATTGAGAAGGTCACCAGAGTGTTTGAGATGTGCTGGACTGATGGTGCCCAAAAGTTTGGAGAGGTGTTTAGCGAGAATTCCTGAGATTTGGTGGGGAGCACTGCCTATTCCCGAGGATATGGGCCTCAATGGGATACCTGGTTTGTGAGTTTTGGCAGACCGTACATTCTGGCAGGTCTGGGGTTGCTGGGAATGGTGTGTAGAAGTTTCTTTCCTAGTTCTGATTCTCTCAGAATGCGGCGAGTCTTGTGAAGAAATGTTTTGGTGAGGTTGTCCACTTGATTAGTAGTGAGAGGTTTGTAGGTATCTGGGTCATTGAGATTAACTTTTGTTCCTGTAATCGTCAGTGTTCAA
>WNWK01027116.1:0-26626 GCA_009830355.1 Cherax destructor
AAAAATGTTCCCCTCTTTCCATTCCGTTTTTACAGTCAGTTCGTCATTTTTATTTGGTTTTCTATTTCATTGGAACCACGAATTCTATTTTATATTTATTTTCTATGTAAAGAATTCAATCTGTGTTGTCATTCAGTCACTGTTGGTCTTTTCTTCCACGGACTGGTAATTATACCCGACATAATATTGTCTCATACTCTACGTTCTGATGTGTGTACCTGTTAGTTCTCTCTCTCTCTCTCTCTCCCCCCCTCCCAAATATATCCTTCTTCTGTTCACCAATACATACAATTAAGCCCTATATATATTCAAGCAATTCCGCTATTGTTTGGCGTTCTGTATAACTCTCTCTCCTCCCCGTCAATGGTGGTTCAGTGGCCACCACAACTATCAACCACTACAACCACAACTATCAACCACTTCCACCACTATTTACAACCTTCACCACCACCGCTCTTTCATTACTCTCAGAAATTATCCACTCTATCATCACAACTCCAACCACCATCATCACAACTACCAACCACCATCATCACGCCTCTCAACTACTATTTCCATAACAGCTATCAACCACTCCTCCCCCTCCATTACCACCACACTTAGTATCTACTACCCCCATAAGTACAACTATCTACCATCATCGCCAGCACAACCGATAGCACCAAAACGGTCGACCAGTGGAATCAACCACAACGCACCTAAGGCAATCACGACGTTCCCACACACCCACATTAACACCCACAAACACATCACCCACCACAGCCACATCAACACCCCTACACCCACATCAACACACCACACCCACATCACCCACCACACTCACATCAACACTCACCACACCCACATCACCACCCACCACACCCACATCACACCCACATCACCCACCACACCCACATCACCACCACACCCACATCACCCACCACACCCACATCACCCACCACACCCACATCACCCACCTCACCCACCACACCCACATCAACACCCACCTCACCCCACTCACCCCCATCACCCATCACCCCCACCACACCCACATCACCCCCCACCACACCCACATCACCCCCACCACACCCACATCACCCCCACCACACCCACATCACCCCCCACCCACCCACATCACCCCCACCACACCCACATCACCCCCACCACACCCACATCACCCCCACCACACCCACATCACCCCCACCACCCACATCACCCCCACCACACCCATATCACCCCCACCACACCCACATCAACACCCGCACCCAATCACCACCACACCCACCACACCCACATCACCACCACCCCACATCACCCACCCACACCCACATCAACACCCGCACCCACATCACCCACCACACCCACATCAACACCCGCACCCACATCACCCACCACACCCACATCACCCACCACACCCACATCACCCCCCACCACACCCACATCACCACCCTTCACACAACAGTGATCCAGTATTCCATTGTGTATCACATCTGGATCTGAATATATTACGTGTTTTTTTCTTCTTTTTTAGATAGGAAAGAAAAAGAATATATTTTTTTTGGAGTATGTTTTTGAAGAGTATCGTCACTGAAAATAAAACACAGAGAGAGAGAGAGAGAGAGAGAGAGAGAGAGAGAGAATTGGACAGGGATACAGACATAGACTGACATATATAAGAGATAAGAGGGCTTAGTACTTTTGCTACTGTTGCTGTTGTTTATACTTATTTTCCTGCTGCTGTTGTTGCTACTGTTGTTGTTGTTACTGCTGCTTCTTTTCCTGCTGCTGCTGTTGCTGCTGATGCTTTTCCTGCTGCTGTTGTTGCTTATGCTTCTTTTCCTGCTGCTGTTGCTTCTGTTGCTACTGTTGCGCCTCCTTTCTTTTGCCTGTTGCTGTTGTTGCTACTGCTTCTTTTCCTGCTGCTGTTGTTGCTACTGCTTCTTTTCCTGTTGCTGTTGTTGCTACTGCTTCTTTTCCTGCTGCTGTTGTTGCTACTGCTTCTTTTCCTGTTGCTGTTGTTGCTACTGCTTCTTTTCCTGCTGCTGCTGCTGCTACTATTAGCACTACTGCTACAACAACAACTACAACTTCTACAACCTGCTGCTCTGGGTCCCAGTAACTAATTAAATCGAGTTTATGGAATTTGACTTCAGGGTGTTCAGTTTAACGCGATTGTCGAACCACTGATGCTATCATTGCTACTTGTATTGCTACTACTATTATTACTATATTAGTATTGCTACTACTACTATTACTACAACTATTAATACTACAACTATTAATACTACTACAACTATTAATACTACTACAACTATTAATACTACTACAACTATTAATACTACTACAACTATTAATACTACTACAACTATTAATACTACTACAACTATTAATACTACTACAACTATTAATACTACTACAACTATTAATACTACTACAACTATTAATACTACTACATCTATTAATACTACTACATCTATTACTACTAATAATAATAATTGTTCATTTAGAAACCAACTTTGTCATCATCATCATCATCCGCACTATCATAACCATCGTCATCACATAACGAGCATGATCAGGCTGACATTACTGAGGCGGACACCTGAACACCAGTGACACGCTCCTAAAGACATCATAACATAACACTGACTAAGTGAAATAAACTAGTATCCCAAACAGAGGGAGATTATCACCCCATCGTTCGTGGATATTTTTTGTAGATCCCTGAGGACGCTGAGCGGGGGCGATGTACGCCTGACGTCCGTCAAAACTTCCAGATCCATGGCCTGGAGTTTTACGACTCGCTCGCCGCGAGTTCAGTTCCCTACCAGGACCGTGGTCTGGCTGCAGTCATGTCATTACGATTTCGTGAGTCATAATTCCGTATAGGGAAAAACACGACTCATAATTCTCTCTCTCTCTCTCTCTCTCTCTCTCTCTCTCTCTCTCTCTCTCTCTCTCTCTCTCTAACGTCGTGAGAGGATAGATCGCTGGAGAGAAAATCCTCTTACCTCCACCCTACATGAGTCTTTACTGAGAGGGAGACGGAGGGTGGAGAGAGGGAGGTAGGGATGTAGAGAGAGATTTAGGGAACAAGTAACCGGGGAAGGGATGGAAGAGGGAGAGAGAGAGAGAGAGAGAGAGAGAGAGAGAGAGAGAGAGAGAGAGAGAGAGAGAGAGAGAGAGACACTTTTAGTAAAAAGGTGACTCACGAAATCGTAATGACAAGATTGTAAACAAACCACGGTACGGGTGGGATTTGAACCCATGGCGAGTGAATAAGACCTGATCGTCCTTTCTCCAAGTGCTGACTGTCAACCACAGCTGCAGATCTTCTTCCCATTGAATATAATAATTATTAGGGTTGGCAAAATTGACTAGTTATGTTCGATACCGATTAATATATATACACGTATATATAAAGAAATCTTGAAAAAAAAATAATTAACTATCATTTCGGCTAGTTTTAGCGACTGTAGCAACCAGGTCTGACACACTGACAACCCAGATTTGAAACACTCTCGCTATGGAAGCGAACCAGAGTAACAGCCACGGAACTTTCACCTTTAATATTTCTACAATATACGACCAGATCCCTAATAAGCTGACTTAATCTTCCCCCGGCTCTGAGAGCAGCGTCAGGATCAGCGCATCTAACATGTGTGGAGTAAGGTATCTAACATGTGTGGAGTAAGGTATCTAACATGTGTGGAGTAAGGTATCTAACATGTGTGGAGTAAGGTATCTAACATGTGTGGAGTAAGGTATCTAACATGTGTGGAGTAAGGTATCTAACATGAGTAAGATCAACATGTGGAGTAAGGTATCTAACATGTGTGGAGTAAGGTATCTAACATGTGTGGAGTAAGGTATCTAACATGTGTGGAGTAAGGTATCTAACATGTGTGGAGTAAGGTATCTAACATGTGTGAGTAAGGTATCTAACATGTGTGGAGTAAGGTATCTAACATGTGTGGAGTAAGGTATCTACATGGAGTAAGTATCTAACATGTGTGGAGTAAGGTATCTAACATGTGTGGAGTAAGGTATCTAACATGTGTGGAGTAAGGTATCTAACATGTGTGGAGTAAGGTATCTAACATGTGTGGAGTAAGGTATCTAACATGTGTGGGGTAAGGTATCTAACATGTGTGGAGTAAGGTATCTAACATGTGTGGAGTAAGGTATCTAACATGTGTGGAGTAAGGTATCTAACATGTGTGGAGTAAGGTATCTAACATGTGTGGAGTAAGGTATCTAACATGTGTGGAGTAAGGTATCTAACATGTGTGGAGTAAGGTATCTAACATGTGTGGAGTAAGGTATCTAACATGTGTGGAGTAGAGTATCTAACATGTGTGGAGTAAGGTATCTAACATGTGTGGAGTAAGGTATCTAACATGTGTGGAGTGAAGTATCTAACATTGATTTGGATAAGGTATTAACATGTGTGGAGTAAGGTATCTAACATGTGTGGAGTAAGGTATCTAACTAGTGTGGAGTAAGGTATCTAAATGTGTGGAGAAGGTATCTAAATGTGTGGAGTAAGGTATCTAACATGTGTGGAGTAAGGTATCTAACATGTGTGGAGTAAGGTATCTAACATGTGTAGAGTAAGTATCTAACATGTGTGGAGTAAGGTATCTAACATGTGTGGAGTAAGGTATCTAACATGTGTGGAGTAAGGTATCTAACATGTGTGGAGTAAGGTATCTAACATGTGTGGAGTAAGGTATCTAACATGTGTGGAGTAAGGTATCTAACATGTGTGGAGTAAGGTATCTAACATGTGTGGAGTAAGGTATCAACATGTGTGAGTAAGGTATCTAACATGTGTGGAGTAAGTCATCCACACATCCGGAGAAAGCTATCCTCAACAGGTGAGTAAGTATCAACAATCACTACACAACACGTGTCACAAGGTACTACCTTGAGCACAGAGTGATTCACCAACTATCCCCCTTGAGGCCGACGAGAAGGAATGAAGAGGAGGACTGGGATTAGGAGGACGAATTGAACTAGAAGGACGGGAAGGATGAGATAGAAAAGGAGGAGAAGAGGAGGAGAAGAGGAGGAGGAGAAGGATAGAAGATCCAAGCTAACCGACCAAAATCTAAGCTAGTCTAGCATAACCTAAGTGAACATAACTTATCCTTTGCTAATCTAGCCTAACCTAACCTTCAGTACACTCCTACCACCAACCCACCCCTCCACCACAACACTCCCACCGCCATCCCATCCCTCCACCACAACACTCCCACCACCAACCCACCCCTCCACCACAACACTCCCACCACCAACCCATCCTTCCACCACAACACTCTCACTCCCAACCCACCCCTCCACCACAACACTCCCACCACAAACCCATCCCTCCACCATAACACTCTCACCACCAACTCACCCCTCCACCACAACACTCTCACCACCAACTCACCCTCACCACAACTCTCCCCCAACCACCCCTCCACCACAACCTCCACTCCAACCCATCCTCCACTCCAACCCACCCTCCACCACAACACTCCCACCACCAACCCACCCTCCACAACACTCCACCACCAACCTCCCTCCACCACAACATCCACCTATATCCCTCAACCCAGCCACATTCTCTCTCTCTCTCTCTCTCTCTCTCTCTCTCTCCTCTCTCTTCATTCCATACACACTCAACTATCCCCGTTTTCTTTGACATGCGAGGAGCCTCGTGCTCCATAAAGAGGAAATGGAAACTAGCACAATGGCTCAATATTGTATTTATTAGAAGGCTGACGATGCTAGATCCCTCTGCCTCTGTCCCTATGGGAACACCGCCCTTGATAACATTGGTTTGAACCCTCCTTTTCTTCGGGACCTATTGCATCAGATTCCCTATTTTTTTTTTTTCCCTTCTCTTTCTTCCTCCTTTTCTTTTTTTTCTCCTTCGTTTTTTGGTGAAAATTTGAAAAGAGTAATATACGAGTTTTAAGTTAAGATTTTGTTTGGATTTTTAACTCGGATGGTTAGCCACCCAGGATAACCCAAAGAAAGTCAGTGCATCATCGAGGACTGTCTGTCTTATCTCCACTAGGGTTCTTCAGTCTTGTCCCCACAGGATGAGACAAACACCAGTCGGCTAACACCCAGGTGCCTACTTGCTAGGTGAACGGGGACAGTAGGTGTAAGGAAATGCGCCCAATGTTTCCACCCGGCCGGGGACTGAACCACGGACACTCATATCTTGAGATATTTATAGGAACTAGGTTTTGTACGGCGGTACGAAATGTTGTAAACAGAGCGGGGCTCAGAACTGATCCTTGGGGTACACCGGTGTTTGTTTGGATGTCACGTGAAGAACTGCCTTGTGGGAGTACTTCTCAGGCCGTGAAGGTATTGCACTATTTCATAGCGTAATCTTCATGATTCGGGGTGATTTACCGAGTTTCTAGGTCATACTTTATTGGCTTTCACATTTAATACCTTTAAGACAGCAAGGTACAGTGAGCTTTAAGCCTTTCTCTCAACAACACTGGAATTTGTCAGTTTATTAAATATCTTGACAGGAGAATTATCCAGTCTTTTAGTATGAAGGGGCCAAATTTAAAGGAGGGCCAAATTTTGCAATTTTTATGAATAATATCAATAATAGGTAGTGTGGAACCTACATAAAAGTGAATTCATAATTTCATGTGAGGGCCGCATATTTCTTAGAAGGTCCACATGCGGCCATCGGGCCGCAGGTTGTGGGACTCCAGAATTCTACTGGCCTACCATTGTTAGCAGACAAATTTTTGAGACTTGCTTGTTTCGTCTTCCTGTTTTTTCTTACCAAGTTTATAACTGATTGTGGGAGCTGGTGCCCATGGCTTCACTGTCAATATTATCCGGCTTACGATCAACTAAACAAAAATTGGGGTCTACAAGCCGAGGACTTTGGCTTACGTGTTCACCGGCCGTCATACTGCAGGCTTTTTCCTAAAAATCACGTGCAGTTACCTCGTTGAGCGAGACCAAATGTCTGCCAGCCAGTGTTTACTTTAGCCTCATTCCCAATGTAAACGTTTAAAATTATGGCGATTTTTTATCTGCCGGGGAGACTATTGAATGTTGCCCTGGCACTTATAGGAGCAATAAATCTAGTTAATTATTTATTTGTTTATGATTAATTTGTTAATGCCATTTTTTAATAAAAAGAAGAGTAATAATTATAATTAAGAAAAATAATAACATTGCTATTTCTAAAATAATTTAGACATCAACAGCGATACAAGATACAAAACAATCACAGAGGGGGTTGAATGATAGCTCTAGGCCTTTCGTCTTGCAATCAGCACATCATCAGGAGCTTGCAGTGTTGCATAAATGAGTATGAGATCGCAGTAGATTCGTTCAGAGGGACTCTCTTGCTAAGAGCCTCTTTCTGAACGAATCTGAAATCTCATACTCATTTCTACAACATTGCAAGCTCCTGATGATGTGTTGATTGCAACAAGAAAGGCCTAGAACTATAATTCAATTACCCCTGTGGGTGTTTTGTATCAACAGGTGTGTGTGTATCTCTCACAAAATGAGAACACGATTACAAACAAATGAACGGAGGGGATTTGA
This sequence comes from Cherax destructor, assembly GCA_009830355.1. Classification (NCBI taxonomy): domain Eukaryota; kingdom Metazoa; phylum Arthropoda; class Malacostraca; order Decapoda; family Parastacidae; genus Cherax; species Cherax destructor. Next base: position 7,567 of record WNWK01027116.1, read on the forward strand.
ACCCACTTGCCAAGGGTTCTAGCTCAACCCGTTACGTAATTTGTGCATCTCTAGACGTATATTCGGAACGAGTTTATCTTTGCCGCTGTTTTAGGTTTTACATCATCCTTGACTTGTGGTGAACACGTTATATGCAGCTTTAATGACCCTCGAGTAGTCAAGTGGCTTTAAAGTTAATTAACTATCCAACCAAATATTATTATTATTATTATTATTATTATTATAATTATTAAATTACTGTTTGCTTCCTGTACTAAGAGGTTTTCTAAAAAAAATCAAAATAAGGCATATGTTTGTTTTTTTCTCTCTCTCTCTCTCTCTCTCTCTCTCTCTCTCTCTCTCTCTTTCTCTTTCTCTTTCTCTTTCTCTTTCTCTCTCTCTTCTCTCTCTCTCTCTCTCTCTCTCTCTCTCTCTCTCTCTCCCTCTCTCCCTGCCTTTGAGATGAGCATCCTAGATGGAAATTATTGAGTGCCCCTCGACACGCAAACTTTTAAGGCAAAAGAAAATGTGAAAGAAAAGGAGAGAACGAACACAGGCAGAAAAAAAGAAAAGGGGGAAAAGAGAAGGAAAAACGGAGAGGAGGAGGAACAAAGGAGAATTATCAAACTGGCAGAGGAAAATATTTAACATGCATTGTTTCTATGCGTTCATTTGCTATCTTCTTCTTTTTCTTCTTCTTCCAGTCTTTCTTCATCGTTGTTTCTTTTCTTTTTGTCTGAATTTATCAGTTTATTTTATTGACATTTTTTATCACCTTCTTCTATTGTATCATTTTGTTGGTGATTTAAATAATTGTGTTTATCTCTATCTGTCTATCTCTCTCCCCTTTATCCTAGATTTTCGTTCCTTTCGCTTTCTCTCTCTTCTATATAGACCCTTTCTCTGATTCACCCTCAAACCGTTCCTTCTCTTCTTCCCCTCTCCCTTTCTCTCTCTGTCTCTCTCTCTCCCCCTCTTTTTCGCCTTCCCTCTTTCTTCCTCTCTTTTATTCCCCCTTCTCTTTCTTAGCCACTCTCCTTTCTTCTGCTTGCACCTTCCTCTCCCTCCCTCTGTTCTTCTCATCTTTCCTCTTCCTTTCACCATTTTTCTGATTACCTATTCCAACCCCTCTCATCCCCTCTCTTTCACTATCCTACTCCTCTCCCTCCTTTTTATATATTTCTGTCTATTACGCTGTTCTTAGCAATAAAGTTTTATATATATATATATATATATATATATATATATATATATATATATATATATATATATATATATATATAATTCTGTACTGGTTTTTTTATTATATTTCTTCTTCCCTTTCTAATTCTCTTTTTTTCATTCTTTTTTATTTTCTCTTTGGTTTTCTATTTTTTCTTATCTCTCTTTTTATCTTTTTTCATTTTTCTTTCTAGCTTTCTTCTTCTTCTGCAATTCTTCGATTTCTTCTGTTTCCAAATTAATGGCCCATTTTTCCTCTCTCAATTGCAGTCAGCAACCCTTGCTTCTCCTCCCCTCTTCTTTACTTCCTTTGTTCTTCTTATTTATGTTCTCTTTCTTGATTTTTTTTGGGGGGCCGTTGAATTTCTCCAGCACTCTCAAGACTTCTGTTTCCTCTCTCTCTCTCTCTCTCTCTCTCTCTCTCTCTCTCTCTCTCTCTCTATATCTCTTTCTCACTCTCTTTCTGTTCCCTTTGTCGGTATTTATCGGCGATCACCGGTATCTTAGCAAGCGTACGGAGGATCGAACCTCCACAACCAGCCCGACCACTGTTGTGAAAACAGTCAAACGGGTGACTGTTTAAGGTGCGCTCCTTTTTATGATGATGATTCGTTTCCTGGGATGTTTCAATCCTGTTTTCTTCGCGTTCTATTTTAAACTATCATCCACATCTCTGTTAGGAGTGTATATTTCAACCTGTCTGAAACCCTTTGTCAAATAAAACATAATTACATATATCTGTCTGCCTGTCTATATATATATATATATATATATATATATATATATATATATATATATATATATATATATATATATAAATGTGTGTGTGTAAAGAAGCCAATAGGGGATGGAAAATGGTAGCTCTAGGCCTTTCGTACTGTCACCAGTACTTCTTCAGAAGCAATTCAAGGGCATAAGACTATATACAGAAAAAAAACAGCAGTGTCAACAACAATAACAAAAGCAGCGGCAACAGCAAGAACAACGACAACAGCAACAGCAACAGAAGTAGAAACAACAGCTGCACAATCAACAACAATAACATCTTAAACAACAACACCACCAATAGCATCAACGATGATGATGAGAACAATAACAAGAGCAACAACAACAACGACGACAGCAACAACAACAACAAAACAGCAGCATCAGCAACGACAGCAAAAACAACAACAACAAACCCTCACAAAAAAATAATAGCGAAAAACACTTACCAAGAGAGATAAAGAGAACTAATAATAGCTTCTTGGAGACATTCTCCAGCTAGACGAGGCGAGGAGACAATTAACATTTTTTTGCTATCTGTGAAGATGAAGCCTTTAGAATTAATACAAGGCAGAGTAATTTACTTTCTTTTCAGAAGTAAGGGAAGAGGGAGGCTAGAGATGAGAGAGAGAGAGAGCTGATGTAGGTAACAACTCTTAGCTTGTAAATAAAGTTAGGAATCACTGAGCTAACCTTGTAGAACCCTGTGTAAAAAGAGAGAGAGAGAGAGAGATAACAGAGGGAGACATATTATTATAATCATGGGGACGCTAAACCCGTAGGGATTGTACAGCGCCTGTGGGGATGTGGTAATGGAAAGTATTCAGGGAACCGGAGCACAGATCTAATTTCCTAGATCAAGAGCCCCTACCCTCAAGGAAGGAGGATCAAACTTTTTTTTTTTTTTTTTTTTTTTGAGGGAATAACTTTATTGATGGAAGACTGGTAGGGGTGAGGTAAGGTCAGTAGAGGAAGTCGCTGAGGTTGAATAAGAAAGAGAAAATAAGGTGGTGTGAGAGAGGGAGAACGGAAGGAGAGGAATAGTGAGAGGCAGAAAAATTGAATGCAGACAGAAGACGCGAGATGGAAGAGATGGGGAAATGGAGCTCTGGAGGAAGGAAGGGAGAGAGAGAGAGAGAGAGAGAGAGAGACAGACAGACAGACAGACAGACAGACAGAATGAAAGCGAGAGAAAGAGGGTGAGGAAGGAATGTTAGGTGTTGGAAATGAGGAAGAATGAAGAGAAGATGAGGCAGAGATAAAAGACAGGAATGGGTAAAAGGGACGAGAGGAGAAGACTAAAAAAAAAGAGAAAAAAAGTGTTTGGAAGAATGATATAAGGGAGAGAGGAAGGAGAGAAGGGTGAGAAGTAGGGGAAATGAAAAAAAGAAGAAAGGAAAGGGTAAGAGGGAAGAGAGGGAGGGGAAGAGAAGGGAGAAATGGAGGAGAGAGAGAGAGAGAGAGAGAGAGAGAGAGCAACAGTACACAAATCACCACCCTCTTGTTGTATTTCCGGGGTGCTGCCCCATCCATCCATCCATCCATCCATCATCCATTTTCAATTTAATTTATAGCTCCAGCAAATTGAAATGCTCCGGTGTCTTCCAGACGAGGAAGATCCTACATCACCGCTCTTAGCACACGGAGGACCGAGCCTCCACTCCGTCTTGCACTTAGTGACCCCACACGGGTTTAGCGTGGTCCCGGGACCTAAACTCTTTCTGTTAAATATGACATGACGTGTTTTCACGTGTCTTTTAAAAAACACTAAAACCACACGGTTTTAGCGCTCTGAGTGAACTAATTTAAATTAGAATTAGTCTAAAGTAAGTTGAGTTAAGCTTTAAGAGTTGACAACACAATTGAAAGAGTATCTCTATTTCTTTATAAGTCTCAGAGATAACGATCTATTGTCCTTAAAGTATCTGTTTTAATATACAAATCTCTCCGTGGATAAAAAAAAAAAGTTTATTGATCCGAATGGTTAGATGAAATTAAGATCGAGGCTTGTTAGAGGTTTAACCTTTTATCTTCTAACTGCTTAAGTATTCACAAGATAGAGGTAAAAATAGTGAAAGAGGCAGTTTAAAGAGTTGAGTAGTAAAGTAATTATTATTATTATTATTATTATTATTATTATTGGTGTAGTAGTAGTAGTATTTGTAACAGCAGCAGTAGTAGTAGTAGCAGGAGCCGTGGTGGTGTTGATAGTATTGGTGGTAGTGATGTTTGTGATGGTTATAGAGGTGGTGGTAGTGATGGTATTGATAGTGGTGGTGGTGGTAGTGATGGTATTGATAGTGGTGGTAGTGATGGTATTATTGTAGTGGTGGTAGTGATGGTATTGATAGTGGTGGTGGTGGTAGTGATGGTATTGATAGTGGTGGTGGTAGTGATGGTATTGATAGTGGTGGTGGTGGTAGTGATGGTATTGATAGTGGTGGTGGTGGTAGTGATGGTATTGATAGTGGTGGTGGTGGTGGTAGTGATGGTATTGATAGTGGTGGTGGTGGTAGTGATGGTATTGATAGTGGTGGTGGTGGTAGTGATGGTATTGATAGTGGTGGTGGTGGAGTGATGGAATTGATAGTGGTGGTAGTGATGGTATTGATAGTGATGGTGGTGGTAGTGATGGAATTGATAGTGGTGGTAGTGATGGTATTGATAGTGGTGGTGGTGGTAGTGATGGAATTGATAGTGGTGGTAGTGATGGTATTGATAGTGGTGGTGGTGGTAGTGATGGAATTAATAGTGGTGGTAGTGATGGAATTGATAGTGGTGGTAGTGATGGTATTGATAGTGGTGGTGGTGGTAGTGATGGAATTGATAGTGGTGGTAGTGATGGTATTGATAGTGGTGATGGTGGTAGTGATGGTATTGATAGTGGTGATGGTGGTAGTGATGGTATTGATAGTGGTGATGGTGGTAGTGATGGTATTGATAGTGGTGATGGTGCTAGTGATGGTATTGATAGTGGGGGTGGTAGTTGTGGTAGTGGTGGTGGTGACATCCGTGGCCGGCCCAGCATCTCTCATACACACGAGGTCATCATCTCTCCTCTTGATGATACGACAGCTCGCCTCCAGCCTCTTCATCATCTCTCACTCTTTTCTTACATACTTCCTCCTCTCGTCGTCGTCGTCGTCCTCTTCCCCATCCCCACCACTCTCTTCCTCCATCCCCACCACTCTCTTCCTCCATCCCCACCACTCTCTTCCTCCATCCCCACCACTCTCTTCCTCCACGATCGTGAGCATGCATATTCGTGCTCACGCGTTTCCATGAGAAATGGAGAGCTGTTAAACGTTTTGCTCTTCGCCTGGCATTTCCTTGTGTCTCACGAGCATTTATGAAGGCATAAAGGCACCTTCCCGATCATTTAAAATGGCAGGCAATCACACAAACTTCTACTGGCATTCAATACACGCCTATCTTTACTTACACCAGCGTTTCATAATAGGTCCTCATAACTGCGTTGTTTCCACTTCCCTGGACTGGTTGGTTGGATGGTTAATAGTTTAACACGTATCGACTGGACGAGGGTCATTAAGGCTGATTGTAACCTTCCTCACAACCAAACAAGGTTGCTTTAATCCCTAAAATAGGGATTAAAGACAACTTTCTGCATATAGATACAATGAGAAAGACACTTCCCTGGGTAAGTGAATTAGAGAACGTCCTCGTAAACTAAGTGAAACAGAATGAAGGAATGGGAGAATTTCTGGGTTTAAAATTCGAGTATTCCAATCACGTATATCTGAGGAAACTCTCATTAAAGACTAACATCAAGGTCATGTATACCGAAAAGTGTGTATGTATCAGTATCACCCAGCGTAGAATGACTTGGAGTGCGTATAAATCTGTAGGGAAAGGAAGGCGGGGTAGGGGTCGTCCTAGGAAAGGTTGGAGGGAGGGGGGTAAACGAGGTTTTGTGGGCGAGGGGCTTGGACTTCCAGCAAGCATGCGTGAGCGTGTTACAAGTGAATAGAGACGAATGGTTTTTGGGGCCTGACGAGCTGTTGGAGTGTGAACAGGGTAATATTTCGTGAAGAGATTTAGGGAAACCGGTTAGCCGGACTTAAGTCCTGAAAGTGGGAAGGGTTTGAGATATTGGCTGTTTGGAGGGACATCTAAACTGTCGTATCTGAGCGCCTCTGCAGAGACGGATTATGTTTGAATGATGGTGAAAGTGTTGAACGATGATGAAAGTTTTTCTTTCTTTTTGGGGTTTTCTTTCTTCCTTGGGTCACCCTGCCTTGGTGGGGAACAGCCGACGTTTTAATTATATATATATATATATATATATATATATATATATATATATATATATATATATGCCGAATAGGTAAAATTGGTCAATTAGCAAGAACTCATTTAAAATTAAGCCCTTTCCAAAATTTTCTCTTATACGTTTAAAGATATATATTTTTCATTTATATTAATGTAAAAATTAATAATTTTGTTCCAAAAGAATTTTAGAAAACGTACCTAACCTTATTGTAACAAGCGCAATTTAATTTAGCCTAATCCAACTAAATATATTTTAGATAAGTTTACAATAATTTAATAATATAGAAACACAATGAAATATATATTTTTTCGTTAGGTACGTAATAATTTTTGCGAAATTATTGCATACACAAATTGTCGCTAGTCTTATTCGGCAAGACGAGCGTTGCTATTTAAGCTGAAATAGCAAGTTTTACCTATTCGACACGACATGACACACACACAAACACACACACACACACACACACACACACACATAAGCCTGTGTTAGTGCACACAGAAGCGAGAGGAATATATAGAGAGAGAGATTGTGAGAGGTGTTAAGAGAGGTCAGAGGATTATAGAGAGGCTCTTGGAGGTGTTAAGAGAATGTTGAGAGAAGTTTTTAGCCGAGTGAGAGAGTAATTGCTTAGGGAGAAAACACTAAAGTGAGAAACATTGACGTTGAAGATATAGCGGAGAAGTTTGGTGTGTCAGGGGTGAGACACTATGAACACTTGACTGATTTGTTCATACGATGTATGATAATAGACGTTACTTGAATAAAGAAGACAAGGATGAATGTATGTGTGTGTGTACTCACCTATTTGTGGTTGCAGGGGTCGAGTCATAGCTCCTGGCCACGTGTGTGTGGGTGTATCTGAATGTTCATCTCCATTTACAACTCTTTACCCCTTCCTACCCCTACCCTGGGCCCTCCCCCCGAATAAAAAACAAAATTAATAAATTCCCCGGGATAAAGAAATTCCAGTCATGGAGCAGAAGCTATATCGGGGAAGAAAAACACCGACAGATACCTCACCGACCAATGAACACGCTCTCGCCCACTGAAAAAAAAACCCACCGCACTGTAGAAATGTATATAGCTAGTACAAGCTATACATTAATCTTTTCTGTGAGTTTAGTAAGCTCCGTCCCGCTGCAGGAATGGTAAAATATCGGCAGCTCTCTTAATGGAAGGCAGAGAGGCAGCTTGGTGCGGGCGTCAGGGGAGGTGAGCAGTGGTTTCACACTGCATATATTGACATTACTGTCTGCCCAACCCCGGGGATGGTGGTGGGGCGAGGCAGGGAGATGGAAGGAGAGAGAGAGAGGGAGGGAGAGATGGAAGGTTAGGAAGAGAGATACAGAGGGATGGATTGAAGATGAGAAGAAGCAGGGAAGGAGGGAAAGGGGAGAAAAGGATAGAAGATGATACGAAGAAGGGAAGGAGGTAGGGAGTGTGTGTATGAGAGAGAGAGAGAGAGAGAGAGAGAGAGAGAGAGAGAGAGAGAGAGAGAGAGAGAGAGAGAGAGAGAGAGAGAGAGAAGTAGAAGATGAATTGAGGAAGGGAGAGACGGAAGAAGTGAGGGAGGAATAGAAGATTAGGTGGGGGCAAAGGGAAGAAAATATATAGGGAAGGATGAACAAAATTCGAGATGAGGAAGAAAAACCGAGAGAAAGAGAGAGAGGGAGGGACGAATGGGTAGAGAGTGAGGTGAGTGAGAGAAAGGGGGGAAAGTAAGAGAGGTAGAAATGAGAGAGAGAAAGAGAGAGGCGAAGTATGGAACTAGAGGAAGAAATAAATAAAAGATAAAACGCAGGAAAACATGCAGAATGGAAAAGTTACCATAAAGAATTAGAAAAAAAGCATACGCCAAGGAATACAGACATAATAAACGAGAGAGAGAGAGAGAGAGAGCAAAAGCAAGAGCGTTCCCCTCCATGAACACTCTGGTCCTCTGCTCTACGAGTCTCTGCCGAGTATTATAATGATTTCCTATGGGAATTCCCAGCACAGAATTCTTACTCAACATATAATTTTTTCGTCTTACCTTTTTTTTTTGGAAGAGGGAGGGGATGGGGGGGAGGGTGTCTCTTGACACAAACGGCATTTTCATTTTTAATTTTGCTACATTTCATTCTGCTTGACTTTTTCTGGTTCTCTTTCCATTTTTTTTTTTTTTTTTCCTGAAACTGTTTCCTCGCGACCTATTTCTGCATCCCTCGTTAATGTCAATTCAAACACGTTAATTGTCTTTTATGTTGGGACTAAAGATATGTTATATAAATGCTCTATAACAATAATTTTAGTCACCCCCCATAATTGTAGATGAATACAGCAAGACATCAAAGTTTTTGTTTGGGGGAGACGAAGTCACTTAGAGTGTTCAGTATGAACATCCTCTCTCCCATTTTCCTTCCACGAAGATGGTTCGGAAAATCTGGAAAAAACACTCACCAACGCTTTAGCTACTTAACAGTTCATACCATTTAGATCTTAACTCTCTCTCTCCCGATGTATGTATCGTACTGAGAATACTTTCCAATCTTCCAGATTCGCTTACAGAAGTAAGACCGATCTTTCATTAGCCTGGGAAGAGTAAATAACAAAAATTGCCGATATCCACTGTATGTTTGAGTCGACTAAACAGTTTAAGCGTTTTGTCGATCGAAGTTCGTTTGGCAAGAATATATAATTTCAATGGTATTATTGATTTGTTTGCTCGCCTTAAAGCTCCGAGGACGCCTTTGGAAAAGCAGCTAAATTCGAATTCTGTTTCTATAAAAGTGTATTAGTCTGCTGCAATATTACTGTGATTTTTTACATGTTACGAATTTCAAGTATTATGCTGAGTCCATGTTTTTGTTCTTGTGTGTGTGTGTGTGTGTGTGTGTGTGTGTAGAGAGCGAGTGTGTGTGTGTGTGAGAGCGAGTGTCCGTGTGTGTGTGTGTGTGTGTGTGTGTGTGAGCGTGTGTGTGTGTGTGTGTGTGTGTGAGAGCGAGTGTGTGTGTGTGTATTAAATCTCTGAATTTAAAACTTTATTATTTAAGTGTTGTGGTCAGCAACGTAAATTCGAGAATTTATTGCATTATATTTTGTTTCGATGACAAAAAATAATTTACAAGGACACTGTTGTTTATAATTATTCTGTCTACACCCTGCACCTTATTTTTTTCGATATTTTTTTGCGAAGGGAAGCCCCCACTATTTCCTTAGTCCCTGGGCCCTGGTTGACAGGCTGCGTCCCTGGCAGTCCATCGGAAGCCTAATTCCGATACAGTGGTTTTGCTTACGGTAATTTGAACGGAAAGACCGAAAGGCATCAATAGTCAGACTAACATCAAGGGAAAGCCTTGCAACAGCCGGAGGCCCGTCAATACGGGAACGCCCCCAACTATGCAGATCGGATGGCAGCCAAAAACACTCCTCGACAGAATGCGAGCTGGTGGTGTGGGACAGCACAGGTCAATCCAGTGGCTGACACCTGTCTCAGGGACAGCAAGGAAGAGGATGTGTGGCCGTCAGTTTCAGGAAGTCTCAGGAGTCTAGGAATACAGCAAACTTGATCATCACTACACTTTCGTTACCATAGGTTGAGAGACTTTCTGCTCACGGGGAAAGTAATATGCATCCAGATTCCTTAAAGAGCTAGACAAAAAGACTCATTGGAAATGCCAAAGATACCAGAGCAGCTAATTTTCCTTTCTTCCGTCTCACTGTTGCAGTTCGGAGGGGTAATTAAGGTCTGTTTTATATTGGAGACACACTTCATGTCTGAAGAGCTGGACGAGTTTTTTGAAATTTAATTGTTAGCAGACACATCTTTGTCGACAAGTGCATTTCAAATACCTCATCGAGCTCATCAGAGAAGAGTCGGTTACCAAGATTCAAAAGGGGTTACCCGTCTAAACCACAACGCTGGAGCAAAGACTCGATCTCCAAGAAGCGCTGGCATCCCTGGCTGTGCCATAAATTCTACTGCGTGGAACCCAACACCTCCAAGCCATGAGTCTTTACAAGGCTGAAGTAGTGGTCTGACCCACCGCCTGCTTGCTTCAACCCCTGCAAGTTACAGAAGATTTCCGATAGCAAGGAATGGCTCCTACACTAATCTTCTTGTGGTTGCTGGGGGAAGAGTCTTGTCTTCTAGCTCCTCCGTTTAGCTGCCTCTCCTCCTAGCTGCCTCTCCTCCTAGCTGCCTCTCCTCCTAGCTGCCTCTCCTCCTAGCTGCCTCTCCTCCTAGCTGCCTTTCCTCCTAGCTGCCTCTCCTCCTAGCTGCCTCTCCTCCTAGCTACCTGCTCGTAGACCAGATTCATTCACTCTGCGTCGTGGCATTATATCAGGCCACTGATCAGTCAGGCTATTGATTCTAACAGCACGCAGTTTTATGTCAGCACCACAACCTGACTGATCACAAGCATAATTTGATAAACAGAGAAATGCGAACATAAAAATATAAACATACTCGTATCTACCGAAATACAGACAAGGGATTATTATAATTTTAATTGTTATTATTAGCAATAGCAGCAATAATAGTATATTCGTGGGAAAGTACTAAAGCCGTGATGGTCATATAGCGTCTGAGAAATGAACGAGTTAGGTTTGTTCCAATGAAGGGAAGAACAACACCAGAATATTGAATCAAGAGTCCATCAGCATAAAAGCGCCCATCTCCCATCCCCACCTCCTCGAAGGGCGGAGAAAAAAATGAAAAAGAAAAAAACTGTATGAATCAGATCTCTGGAGACGTTGGATCTCTGGTGACTGTGGCTCACATCTCACCTCCCCAATTCCCACCCAAACCTCAATTAAAGTGAAATTCTGAGCCCCATCATCCGCCCTAAAGCTCAGATGGGATTCGATGCACCGCGTCCATGGTTATTGCTGCTACAGCACCAACAACGAATGAGGAAAGAGGTGTTGGTCGGAGGGAGGGACAGATAAAGAGAGAGAGAGAGAGAGAGGTGCGGTTGGAAGGGATTTGTTTTATTGTCTTGTCTACACGCTGAAACTTAAAGTTGGCAAATGTTGTTTTGATATAGTCTTGCTCGGTGAGTTGAAATTCTTCGACGCAAATTCTAAGAACGCAAATCCTGAGAACGCAAATTCTAAGATGCAAAAATTCTGAAATGTACAAATTCTGAGAATGTGTAGAATACACATTCTCAGAATTTGACTGATTAGTTAGTTGTCTAATCAAACCATTGGTAGGCTCTAGTCTAAGAAAGCTGATAACTGAATCTCCCCTCTAGTTCGACGCAAAGGCAGTGTAAGACGGTGTAGGTGCGTCTCAGATAAACCGGAGGCCGGTGGAAGATCCTTCAGTGGTCAGCGCGAAATAACGTACATAAATGCGCATTCAAGCAGGTTTTAGACACCGTCGTGAAGTGTGGGGGTCTATATTGCTTTATGTAGGAGAGAGGGAAACTAACACATTTGTACCGTTTGTGACTGTGAATGTTAGAGTACTTCACTGTATTAGTCTAGCGTTAGGTAAGTCTTCCTAATTAACTAGGCTGTTAATAGATCGGTATGGTTAGACGAAATTCGGTTGTCTAACTCTGTGCACAAGTGGATTCGTGACTGAGGCTTGGGTGCCCAGCGTGGGTGCAGCGTGGGTAAACGAGCACTCGTGGGTGGCTGGTCAAGTGCCCACTGTTGGCAATTTGGGTAGGCTGGATAAAGTAATCATGGGTACTAAGCTAAATTACCCTTTGCCTAACTCTATAGGCTAATGATACATTAGCCTATAGAGGCTTTATTACTAAAATAGTCTTATAAATTAAGAGTGAATAAAGAAATATGTCAATATCAAGGTGTAGGCATTGGGATCATGTTAAAGCCTATATCCGACCCTCAACAACTCCGTCCTCTACCCCTTCCCAAGATTTAGGTCTAACACAGGGAATCAGCTAACTTCCCTGATTTCCCACAGAGAACGCTAATTCTGAGATGCGCAAATTCTGAGAACGCAAATTCTGAGAACGCAAATTCTGAGAACGCAAATTCTGAGAACGCAAATTCTGAGAACGCAAATTCCGAGAACGCAAATTCCGAGAACGCAAATTCCGAGAACCAAATCGAGAACGCAAATTCCGAGAACGCAAATTCCGAGAACGCAAATTCCGAGAACGCAAATTCCGAGAACGCAAATTCCGAGAACGCAAATTCCGAGAACGCAAATTCCGAGAACGCAAATTCCGAGAACGCAAATTCCGAGAACGCAAATTCCGAGAACGCAAATTCCGAGAACGCAAATTCCGAGAACGCAGCGTGTTAGATCATATCGACCTACCTAGGTAGTAGACGGAGGATCGAGCCTCCACTAATTCTGTATGACCCACATGGGTTTGGCGCTTAACATGCCTATACCTACCTCGGCAAAAAAAAAAAAAATACATATAAACAAAAGGGGGCTAGAGTATCTTTTATTTCTTCCTGATGACTGAACTGGATTGAAGCTTCGATCTGGAGATGATAATTGGAGTGAACTTATGCGTCTCTATACAATAGCTTAAGATGACGTTTCTGTATGATGCGCTGTATCGGGAGACGTTTCTACAAACGCAGTTTCCTTCTAAGTCTTCGAGGAATTTTTTAGTACAGCAGCAAGGACTGAGAGCATGTGTATAACAAATTTTTGTGTGTGTGTGTGTACACTCATCTATTTGTACTCACCTGTTTGTGGTTGCAGGGGTCGATTCACAGCTCCTGGCCCCGCCTCTTCGCCGGTCGCTATTATATCCATTCTCTCCCTCCTCCATGAGCTTTATCGTAACTCTTCACGTATGCCATTACACATATCTATTTATGCATTCTCTCTCTCTCTCTCTCTCTCTCTCTCTCTCTCTCTCTCAACAATAATGCAAATATCATCAATATATCAGCCTCGCGAATAATTCGTTCTGTGACACATTCAGTCCTAATTACCCAGAGTTGAATCTCACTTAAAAATAGGAGAAACGTTTTTTTCAGAATTTAGAATTATGGAATTATTCTACATAATTCTCCATTGAATAAGATAACGTCCCACCTCATATGTGTGTGTATATATATATATATATATATAATGTATGTATGGGTACGGATGATAATATTTACGTGACATGAATAATGAAATAAAAATTAGATTAGTCAAATTTTGGAAAATAAATATGTATATAAAAAATTTTTTTATTAGAAAGCATTTTGTTAAAAAAAAATATTAAAGTATACTTTACTACGTTTTACTTAAGTTAATGTCATTTTTTATGACCTTTGAAGAGGTTATTATTTCCTGGTGCCTTCTGTGGGTTGAAAAGTTTTCTCTCATTAAAATTGACACCGACAAATTGGTTACAAGACAAGTCCTTTCGACCTTTTGTATGGTCGAAGTGATCAAGATCTCAGGACCGAAAGGTTTTGTAGTAAAAATGTTTTAATGTTTGCTTACCTGCTTTGTTTTAAGAATACTTGTCGGTATATACACACTGCCGTTCTAGCCTGGGTGTATATCGGTGATGTATATTGTAATATCACTAATAAACTCACTGTAGTTCTTGTCATACTGTAATATAACTAATATAACTGATAAACTCTCTGCAGTTCTAATCTGGGTGTATTTCAGTGATATATACTGTAATATCACTGATAAATTCACTGTACTTCTAGTCTGGGTCTTTCAAGGACCGGGGAAAATAACGTCAGAACCAGCATAATATACCAACCAGACAATCATTAATTTCACCCGGGAAGTAATATTGACACGGCGTTTTCTGGAACAGACAAATTGGTTTCTTGTTAGATTAAGTTTGACTAGGGTAAGTTCTTCTAGGTGTAAGTTAGGTTAGGTTAGGCTAGAGTGACGTATGTTAGGTTAGGTTAGGCTAGAGTCACGTAAGTTAGGTTAGGCTAGAGTGACGTAAATTAGGTTAGGTTAGGCTAGAGTCACTTAGGTTAGGTTAGGCTAGAGTCACGTAAGTTAGGTTAGGTTAGGCTAGAGTCACGTAAGTTAGGTTAGGTTAGGCTAGAGTCACGTAAGTTAGGTTAGGTTAGGCTAGAGTCACGTAAGTTAGGTTAGGTTAGGCTAGAGTCACGTAAGTTAGGTTAGGTTAGGCTAGAGTCACGTAAGTTAGGTTAGGTTAGGCTAGAGTCACGTAAGTTAGGTTAGGTTAGGCTAGAGTCACGTAAGTTAGGTTAGGTTAGGCTAGAGTCACGTAAGTTAGGTTAGGTTAGGCTAGAGTCACGTAAGTTAGGTTAGGTTAGGCTAGAGTCACGTAAGTTAGGTTAGGTTAGGCTAGAGTCACGTAAGTTAGGTTAGGTTAGGCTAGTCACGTAAGTTAGGTTAGGCTAGAGTCACGTAAGTTAGGTTAGGCTAGAGTCACTTAGGTTAGGTTAGGCTAGAGTCACGTAAGTTAGGTTAGGTTAGGCTAGAGTCACGTAAGTTAGGTTAGGTTAGGCTAGAGTCACGTAAGTTAGGTTAGGTTAGGCTAGAGTCACGTAAGTTAGGTTAGGTTAGGCTAGAGTCACGTAAGTTAGGTTAGGTTAGGCTAGAGTCACGTAAGTTAGGTTAGGTTAGGCTAGAGTCACGTAAGTTAGGTTAGGTTAGGCTAGAGTCACGTAAGTTAGGTTAGGTTAGGCTAGAGTCACGTAAGTTAGGTTAGGTTAGGCTAGAGTCACGTAAGTTAGGTTAGGTTAGGCTAGAGTCACGTAAGTTAGGTTAGGTTAGGCTAGAGTCACGTAAGTTAGGTTAGGTTAGGCTAGAGTCACGTAAGTTAGGTTAGGTTAGCTAGAGTCACGTAAGTTAGGTTAGGCTAGAGTCACGTAAGTTAGGTTAGGCTAGAGTCACGTAAGTTAGGTTAGGCTAGAGTCACGTAAGTTAGGTTAGGCTAGAGTCACGTAAGTTAGGTTAGGCTAGAGTCACGTAAGTTAGGTTAGGCTAGAGTCACGTAAGTTAGGTTAGGCTAGAGTCACGTAAGTTAGGTTAGGCTAGGCTAGAGTAACGTAAGTTAGGTTTGGTTAGGCTAGAGTAACGTAAGTTAGGTTTGGTTAGGCTAGAGTAACGTAAGTTAGGTTATGGGAAACTGTATTTCCTCCGGTTAATATTTTACGAAATCAGCTGTTGTTTTGGGACGTTTTGAAGGTCTGTAACCCTACGGGTTAGCCGCAAGGGTTACAGAATGTATAGTGTTTGAAAGGAGATAATCGAGTTTAATCCTAGGAAGGGGAGGGTAACTCCAATTCCTTGGATGAAGAGTACTTCAGCGGCATCAAACGCGCTTACCTGCCTACCCTTGAAGGGAGAAGATGGCTGCCTTCTCTTGAAGGAGAAGATGGCTGCCTTCTCTTGAAGGAGAAGATGGCTGCCTTCTCTTGAAGGAGAAGATGGCTGCCTTCTCTTGAAGGGAGAAGATGGCTGCCTTCTCTTGAAGGGAGAAGATGGCTGCCTTCTCTTGAAGGAGAAGATGGCTGCCTTCTCTTGAAGGGAGAAGATGGCTGCCTTCTCTTGAAGGGAGAAGATGGCTGCCTTCTCTTGAAGGGAGAAGATGGCTGCCTTCTCTTGAAGGAGAAGATGGCTGCCTTCTCTTGAAGGAGAAGATGGCTGCCTTCTCTTGAAGGGAGAAGATGGCTGCCTTCTCTTGAAGGGAGAAGATGGCTGCCTTCTTGAAGGGAGAAGATGGCTGCCTTCTCTTGAAGGAGAAGATGGCTGCCTTCTCTTGAAGGGAGAAGATGGCTGCCTTCTCTTGAAGGGAGAAGATGGCTGCCTTCTCTTGAAGGGAGAAGATGGCTGCCTTCTCTTGAAGGGAGAAGATGGCTGCCTTCTCTTGAAGGGAGAAGATGGCTGCCTTCTCTTGAAGGGAGAAGATGGCTGCCTTCTCTTGAAGGGAGAAGATGGCTGCCTTCTCTTGAAGGGAGAAGATGGCTGCCTTCTCTTGAAGGGAGAAGATGGCTGCCTTCTCTTGAAGGGAGAAGATGGCTGCCTTCTCTTGAAGGGAGAAGATGGCTGCCTTCTCTTGAAGGGAGAAGATGGCTGCCTTCTCTTGAAGGAGAAGATGGCTGCCTTCTCTTGAAGGGAGAAGATGGCTGCCTTCTCTTGAAGGGAGAAGATGGCTGCCTTCTCTTGAAGGGAGAAGATGGCTGCCTTCTCTTGAAGGAGAAGATGGCTGCCTTCTCTTGAAGGGAGAAGATGGCTGCCTTCTCTTGAAGGGAGAAGATGGCTGCCTTCTCTTGAAGGAGAAGATGGCTGCTTCTCTTGAAGGAGAAGATGGCTGCCCTCTTGAAGGGAGAAGATGGCTGCCTTCTCTTGAAGGGAGAAGATGGCTGCTTCCTTGAAGGGAGAAGATGGCTGCTTTCCCTGAAGGGAGAAGATGGCTGCCTTCTCTGAAGGAGAAGATGGCTGCCTTCTCTGAAGGGAGAAGATGGCTGCCTTCTCTTGAAGGGAGAAGATGGCTGCCTTCTCTTGAAGGGAGAAGATGGCTGCCTTCCTTGAAGGGAGAAGATGGCTGCTTCCTGAAGGGAAAGATGGCTGCTTCCTGAAGGGAGAAGATGGCTGCTTTCCCTGAAGGGAGAAGATGGCTGCTTTCCTGAAGGAGAAGATGGCTGCTTTCCCCTGAAGGGAGAAGATGGCTGCTTCCGAAGGAGAAGATGGCTCTTTCCCTGAAGGAGAAGATGGCTGCTTTCCGAAGGGAGATGTTTCTAAGGGATGGCTGCCTTTCCTGAAGGGAGACGATGGCTGCCTTCTCTTGAAGGAGAAGATGGCTGCCTTCTCTTGAAGGAGAAGATGGCTGCCTTCCCTGAAGAGAGAAGCAGGCTCAGAATGACCTCGCTCTGTTGTCCAAATTTTCTTTTCTCTATAGTGGATGGCATGACCTAAATTCACAACTGCGAAAATCTCAAAAACACGAGAACGGTTAGGGTTCAAACCAACAGCAGCCCTCGTTCTCAGTCAGAAATTGTATGTATGTTTGTGTGTTTGTATGTGTGAGAGCAGCTTCAGCTGTTTTATTTTATTACGTAAACGTGACACCTGTCAGCGTGACACCTGTCAGCGTGACATCCATCAGTCTGACACTCGTCAGCCTGACACCTGGCGGAGTTGGTAAGGCCTGGTAATACATGTCGGCTAATTACGTAAAAAATTATTAAAAACCTCAGACTGGCAGCAAATCGCAAATCCAATGAATTATTTTTTGCCTAAATCAAGCATATTGGAACCCACTGGTTCTAATATGCTTGATCATGGGATCAACTCTCATAGAAGCCTAGCGCCATAGGCCCAATCATTTCTTAATAGGGCTGGGCACACAGTATATTGGAGTTGGTGCCATCGCTGGCACTCTGGCTCTGACAGGTTTAATTCGCCGGAGAACAGCACAGATTTATCATCGGCAGTGATAAAAAAAATTAAAAGAACATTAATTTTTAACCTTGGTCCGCTCAGGGGAAATTACTCGATGACTCAGTGCCATATTAGTGCGAATATTCCCTCCATTATATCAGATTTTTTCCTCCCTCTTTTACAATGGTGTTAGGAATTTTATTTTCCCGCTTTTACAATGGTGTTAGGACTTAAATTTATCTCTTTTACAACGGCGTTAGATCGTATTTTTTTCTTCTCATTTTCCTTAAATTAATGATTAGATTTAGATTAATATTTTTTTAAGCTGCAGATTATTTTTTTTTTTTTTGTATTCGTTTATGTTTTGTATTAAAAGTTTCTTGACGTGTAAGTCGGGTTATTTTGTATTACTGCGCAAGAATTTCCGTGTTAGTCTGGTGTATATGTGTGTGTGTGTGTGTATGTGTGTATGTGTGTGTGTGTGTGTGTTGTGTGTGTGTGTGTGTGTGTGTATGTGTGTGTATGTGTGTGTGTGTGTGTGTGTATGTGTGTATGTGTGTGTGTGTGTGTGTGTGTGTGTGTGTGTGTGTGTGTGTGTGTACTCACCTATTTGTGGTTGCAGGGGTCGAGTCATAGCTCCTGGCCCCGCCTCTTCACTGATTGCTACTAGGTCCTCTCTCTCCCTGCTCCATGAGCTTTATCAAACCTAGTCTTAAAACTATGTATGGTTCCTGCCTCCACTATGTCGCTTTCTAAGCTATTCCACTTCCTGACAACTCTATGACTGAAGAAATACTTCCTAACATCCCTTTGACTCATAGGAGTCTTCAACTTCCAATTATGACCCCTTGTTTCTGTGTCCCTCTCTGGAACATCTTGTCTCTGTCCACCTTATCTATTCCTCGCAGTATTTTATATGTCGTTATCATGTCTCCCCTAACCCTCCTGTCCTCTAGTGTCGTCAGGCCGATTTCCCTTAACCTTTCTTCGTAGGACAATCCCCTTAGCTCTGGGACTAGTCTTGTTGCAAACCTTGCACTTTCTCTAATTTCTTGACGTGCTTGACCAGGTGTGGGTTCCAAACCGGTGCTGCATACTCCAGTATGGGCCTGACGTATATGGTATACAGAGTCTTGAATGATTCCTTAGTGAGGTATTGGAACGCTATTCTTAGGTTTGCCAGCCGCCCGTATGCTGCAGCAGTTATCTGATTGATGTGTGCCTCAGGAGATGTGCTCGGTATTATACTCACCCCAAGATCTTTTTCTTTGAGTGAGGCTTGCAGTCTTTGGCCACCTAGACTATACTCTGTCTGCGGTCTTCTTTGCCCTTCCCGATATTCATGACTTTACATTTGGCAGGGTTAAATTCAAGGAGCCAGTTACTGACCAGGCTTGCAGCCTGTCCAGGTCTCTTTGTAGTCCTGCCTGATCCTCGACTGATTTTATTCTTCTCATTAACTTCACATCATCTGCAAACAGGGACACTTCTGAGTCTATCCC
>WNWK01027117.1:0-26626 GCA_009830355.1 Cherax destructor
CATACCTAAATAATGTATTGAGCTGTTTTCCCTCTATTCAGTTTATTAAATATACAGTATACACTATGTTTTAAAAAAAAATATACAATTTTTTTTATAAATGGTAAAACCAAAAAACAATATAAAAGATGGTTGACACAAACCCACCCTTTAATATGCCCTTGTTAGCGACAAAGTCTTTTTTACCCGTGGTCTTAGGAACGGAATTTTGCGTTAAGTGAGGAAGAAGTTATTTATATTGTCATTTGGGGTCTGTAACAGATTACTTTACATTGGACCCCGGTTTAAATAGTCTACAAACTCCCCCTTTATGAAGTTTTTTGTAAGTGCTTTTGTAAGTGTTTTTTTGGGGTCTAAAAGGACTAATTAATTTACATTTTCCTTATGGGGAATAAATTGTTTAATGGCCGAACAGCATTCTTGAACGAAAAAAGGACGTAATCCGGGGTCCACTGTAATTCTATTTACATTATTCTTTATGGGAAAAACTGCTTTGGTTGTCATTGATTTTGGGTGTCGATTGACATCTGGAATTAATTCAATTTGAAAACAAAGATTCCCCTGTACAGTGGTACTTACTTACAGCAGCTCCTGACTCGAACAATTATATAAGTGTATTTTTGTAGGTGCTTTTGTAAGATTGTATTTTTGGGGGTCTGAAATGGATTAACTTAATTTTCATTATTTCTTATGGGAACAAATTCCTTCAGTATCAGCACTTGATACTGGAACTAATTAAGCTTATAAGTAGAGGTACCACTGTATTTAGATATTTGGCTGTGGACATGTCAGCACATGAGAAGCATAAACAAAGAAAAAAAATATGGGCATGTGTTTAGGGATCTGTGAAAAAGTTTATGGAGGCATAAAAGGAATGTACCAGAGTATAGTGGTACCAACACTGATATAGGTGTGAGGCATGGGTTTTAATCCTGCAGCAAGGAAGACGCCAGAGGCAGTGGATGTCATGTTTGAGAGCAATATGGTGTGAATATCACACACACAAATTCCACACACACACACATTCACACACACACATCACAAAATTCACACATTACAACATTCACACATTCACACACACATTCACACATTCACACACACATTCACATTCCACATTCACACACACACATTCACATTCCACACACATTCACACACACACATTCACACACACACATTCACACACACATTCACACATTCACACACACACATTCATTCACACACACATTCACACACACACATTCACACATTCACACACATTCACACACACATTCCACACACACATTCACACATTCACACACACACATTCACACACACAAAATTCACACACACATTCACACATTCACACACACATTCACACACACATTCACACATTCACACATTCACACACACACATTCACACACACATTCCACACACACATTCACACACAACACATTCACACATACACATTCACACATTCACACACACACACACCACACACACACACATTCACACATTCACACATTCACACATCACACACACACACACACACACACACACACACACACACAGGTGATAAGGCTGAGAGAAGATGGGAACTCACAAGTACGATCAAGAGGTATGTGAGGAGCTCAACTTGAGGTTTAAGGAAGTATTCACAGTGGAGGAAGGAAGGCAGCTGGGTAGACAGGACGGGTGCATCACCAACAAGGATGTATCAAGTGCTGAGGGCATCACACAACTGAGGAGGAGGTGAAGCAGTTACTCAGTGACCTTGATACCTCAAAGGCGATGGGTCCGGACAATATCTCCCCGTGGGTTCTTGAAGGAGCTGAGGTACTGAGTGTGCCACTTACCATAATATTCAACACATCCCTTGAAAATGGGCAGATACCTGAGGTATGGAAGAAGGCCAACGTAGTCCCCATCTTTAAAAAGGAGACAGAAAAGAGGCACTAAACTATAGACCGGTGTCACTTACATGTATAGTGTGCAAAGTCCTGGAGAAAATCATCAGGAAAAGAATGGTGGAGCACCTCGAGCTGAACAGGATAATAAACACCAGACAGCACGGATTCCGGGAAGGCAAATCCTGTGTAACAAAAATCCTAGAGTTCTATGATAAAGTAACACAGGTAAGGCAAGAGAGAGAAGGGTGGGCTGATTGCATTTTCCTGGACTGCAGGAAGGCCTTCGACACAGTTCCTCACATGAGATTAGTAAAGAAGTTGGAAGAACAAGCATGTATAACAGGAAAGGCACTGGAATGGATCAGGGAATACCTCACAGGGAGGCAACAACGGGTCATGGTGCGTGATGAGGTATCACAGTGGGCGCCTGTGACGGCGGCATACCGCAGGGGTCAGTCCTAGGACCAGTGTTATTCTTGGTATATGTAAATGACATGACGGATGGGATAGACTCAGAAGTGTCTCTGTTCGCAGATGATGTGAAATTAATGAGGAGAATCACATCGGAAGAGGACCAAGCAGGACTTCAAACAGACCTGGACAAGCTTGACATCTGGTCTAGCAACTGGCTTCTCGAATCAATCCCACCAAATGCAAAGTCATGAAGATCGGAGAAGGGCAAAAGACCGCACTATGGTATAGAGGACACTCCTTAAACTACCTAAAATCATACCTTAGCAACAGAAACCAATATGTGTACACAAATGGAGCTAGCTCCACCGCGCAAACTATTACCGTAGGTGTCCCACAGGAAGTGTTCTTGGCCCACTACTCTTTCTCATTTACATTAACGACCTACCAAATGCATCTCAACTACTCAAACCCATACTTTTTGCAGATGACACTACATCGTTATCTCTCACCCAAGCCCAGACACACTAGCCAACACTGCAAATACTGAATTGCAGAAAATATCTACCTGGATGATGACCAACAAACTTACTCTCAATATTGATAAAACCTATTTTATCCAGTTTGGGAACAGAGCTGCAAACGCACCACTTAACATAATGATAAACGGGTCCCCTATCGCAAAACTCACAGAGGGAAAATTTTAGGGAAAACATCTTGACAGTGGCCTCAAATTTCAGACACACATACAACAAATCTCCAAGAAAGTCTCAAAGACCGTGGGAATACTATCCAAGATACGGTACTATGTTCCACAACCAGCTCTCCTTACCCTATATCACTCACTCATTTACCCCTACCTCACCTATGGAATCTGCGCATGGGGCTCTACATCAATAACTCATCTCAGACCACTAATAACACAACAAAAGGCAGCAGTTAGAATGATGATAAATTCTCACTCCAGGCAACATACTCCACCAATATTCAAAGACTTAAACTTACTCACCATACAAGACATCCATACTTTTACTGTGCCTATTACATACATAGAACACTCTATGCAGATATTAACCCACCACTCAAACTTCTCCTTACTAATTTTAACAGGACACATGACCACAACACTAGACACAGATCCTCCTCGATGTTCCCGTGTCCACCTAACACTATGTAAAACTCAATGCACATAAAAGGCACTAAAATTTGGAATTCATTACCTGTCATTGCCAAAGAAACCCTACCTGTACCCCAATTCAAAACGATGCTAAAAAACCACCTTCTCACCCAAAGCTAATTGCTCCATATCAACCATTCCCAGCAAAGTAGAATAATCACTTAACGTAAAACCTGACTTTAAAGTCAATGTAATGTATGAATGGACGAATGAAGGAATGTAAAACCTGTTATGAATAATACTTACTTAGCTAATTATTCCCACAACACTTACATTATAATGACCACATAAACTAACTGCAATGCAATTAATTGTTTTAAATTGTTATCTCACTCAATTAGTTGCATTGCTGCAATAAATTGCTACAATTAATTGATATGTTCAACTTATATTCAAACTTTAAAACTTAGATATGCAACTTTACTTATTTTATAAATTATCAACCATAACTTTTTATTATTTTATTATTATTATTGCTTTTAATTTGTTTAATCTGATTTAATTAATTTTATAATGAAGACAAAAGTACAAAACTATGTTCAAATTTCATAGCTTAAATACTCACCTTTACTCATTGTATACTATCTACAAAAATTCTTACAATTTAGTTTTAAGTTAATTTTAAGTCTGCCCAAAATGCCCTGCATACTAGGGGCTTTTGGCATGTACACCTCATGTAATCTCATGTCCAAATAAAAATATTATTATTATTATTATTATTATTATTATTATTAGAGTACAGGCTAGGCGGGCAAAGGCTACAAACCTCGGCAAAGGAGAAAGACCTTAGGGTGAGTATAACGCCAAGCACGTCTCCGGAGGCATACATCAACCAGATAACTGCGGCAGCATATGGGCGACTGGCAAACCTAAGATTAGCGTTCCGTTACCTTAACAAGGAATCGTTCAAGACACTGTACACCGTGTACGTCAGGCCCATACTAGAATATGCAGCACCAGTCTGGAACCCACACCTGGTCAAGCACGTAAAGAAACTAGAGAAAGTGCAAAGGTTTGCGACAAGGTTAGTTACACAACTCAGGGGTCTGTCCTATGAGGAAAGGTTGAGGGAAATAGGACTAACAACACTGGAGGAAAGAAGGGTCAGAGGAGACATGATAACGACATACAAAATACTGCGGGGAATCGACAAGGTAGACAGTGACAGGATGTTCCAGAGAGGGAACACAGAAACAAGGGGACACAACTGGAAGCTGAAGACTCAGATGAGTCAAGGGATGTTAGGAAGCATTTCTTCAGCCAAGAGTAGTCAGGAAGTGGAATAGTCTAGAAAAGATATAGTGGAGGCAGGAACCATACATAGTTTTAAGACGAGGTATGATAAAGCTCATGGAGCAGGAGAGCAGAGACCCATGCGGACAGCGAGGGGGGCCAGGAGCTGAGTATCGAGCCCCTGCAACCACAATTAGGTGAGTACACACATTCACACACGCACACATTCACACACACACACATTCACACACACACATTCACACACACACACATTCACACACACACACACATTCACACACACATTCACACACATTCACACACACATTCACACACATTCACACAAATTCACACACACATTCACACACACACATACATTCACACACACACATTCACACACACACATTCACACACACAATTCCCACACACACACACACACACACACACACACCTAGAAAGGAATGAGCTTATCAACGACGGCCAACACTGTTTCAGGACGGGAAATCCTGTGTCACAAACCTACTGGAGTTCTATGACAGGGTGACAGCAGTAAGACAAGAGAGAGGGTGGGTAGATTGCATATTCTTGGACTGTAAGAAGGCGTTTGACACAGTCCCACACAGAGATTAGTGCAGAAGCTGGAGGACCAGGCAGGGATAACAGGAAGTCACTACAATGGATCAGGAATACCTGTCAGGAAGACAGCAGCGAGTCATGGTCAGTGGCGAGGTGTCAGAGTGGGCGCCGGTGACGAATGGGGTTCCACAGGGGTCAGTCCTAGGACCGGTGCTGTTTCTGGTATTTGTGTACGACATGACGGAAGGAATAGACTCAAGTGTCCCTGTTTGCAGATGATGTGAAGTTGATGAGAAGAATTCAATCGGACAAGGACCAGGCAGAACTACAAAGGGATCTGGACAGGCTGCAAGCCTGGTCCAGCAATTGGCTCTTGGAGTTCAACCCCACAGGGCAAAGTCATGAAGATTGGGGAAGGGCAAAGAAGACCGCAGACGGAGTACAGTCTGGGGGCCAGAGACTACAAACCTAAATCAAGGAAAAGATCTTGGGGTGAGTATAACACCAGGCACATCTCCCAGGCGCACATCAACCAAATAACTGCTGCAGCATACGGGCGCCTAGCAAACCTAAGAACAGCATTCCGACATCTTAATAAAGAATCGTTCAGGACCCTGTACACTGTGTATGTTAGGCCCATACTGGAGTATGCAGCACCAGTTTGGAACCCACATTTAGCGAAGCACGTAAAGAAGCTAGAGAAAGTGCAAGGTTTGCAACAAGACTAGTCCCGGAGCTAAGGGTATGTCCTACGAGGAGAGGTTAAGGGAAATCGACCTGACGACACTGGAGGACAGGAGAGATAGGGAGACATGATAACGACATATAAAATACTGAGAGGAATTGACAAGGTTGACAGAGACAGAATGTTCCAGAGATGGGACACAGCAACAAGGGGACATAGTTGGAAGTTGAAGACTCAGATGAATCACAGGGATGTTAGGAAGTATTTCTTCAGTCACAGAGTGGTCGGGAAGTGGAATAGCTTGGAAGCGATGTAGTGGAGGCAGGTTCCATACACAGCTTTAAGAAGAGGTATGATAAAGCTTATGGCGCAGGGAGAGTGACCCAGTAGCGGCCAGTGAAGGCGGGGCCAGGAGCTATGTCTCGACCCCTGCAACCACAACTAGGTGAGTACATCTTGGGGTGAGTATAACACCAGGCACATCTCCTGAGGTGCACATCAACCAAATAACTGCTGCAGCATACGGGTGCCTAGCAAATCTAAGAACAGCATTCCAACATCTTAATAAGGAATTGTTCAGGACCATGTACACTGTGACGTTAGGCCCATATTGGAGTATGCAGCACCAGTTTGGAACCCACACCTAGCCAAGCACGTAAAGAAACTAGACAAAGTGCAAGGTTTGCAACAAGACTAGTCCCGTAGCTAAGGGGTATGTCCTATGAGGAGAGGTTAAGGGAAATCGACCTGATGACACTGGAGGACACAGGAGAGATAGGGGGCACATGATAACGACATATAAAATACTGAGAGGAATTGGCAAGGTGGACAGAGACAGAATGTTCCAGAGATGGGATACAGCAACAAGGGGACACAGTTGGAAGTTGAAGACTCAGATGAATCACAGGGATGTTAGGAAGTATTTCTTCAGTCACAGAGTGGTCAGGAAGTGGAATAGTTTGGGAAGTGATGTAGTGGAGGCAGGATCAATTCATAGCTTTAAGAAGAGGTATGAAAGCTCATGGCGCAGGGAGAGTGACCCAGTAGCAGCCAGTGAATAGGTGGGGCCAGGAGCTATGACTCGACCCCTGCAACCACAACTAGGTGAGTACACACACACACACACACACACACACACACACACACACACACAGGAAGAGAGGGAGCAGAGGCCCTATGTGTACCCCTAACAACAATTTTCAACACATCAATCGAAACAGGGAGATTACCTGAGGTATGGAAGACAGAAAATGTAGTCCCAATTTTTAAAAAAAGAGACAGCCATGAAGCACTAAACTACAGACCAGTGTCACCGACATGTATAGTATGCAAAGTCATGGAGAAGATTATCAGGAAAAGAGTGGTGGAACACCTAGAAAGGAATGAGCTTATCAACGATGGCCAACACGGTTTCAGGGACGGGAAATCCTGTGTCACTAACCTACTGGAGTTCTATGACAGGGTGACAGCAGTGAGACAAGAGAGAGAGGGGTAGGTAGATTGCATTTTCTTGGACTGTAAGAAGGCATTTGACACAGTTCTACACAAGAGATTAGTGCAAAAGCTGGAGGACCAGGCAGGGATAACAGGGAAGGCACTCCAATTGATCAGGGAATACCTGTCAGGAAGACAGCAGCGAGTCATGGTACGTGGCGAGGTGTCAGAGTGGGCGCCTGTGACGAGTGGGGTTCCACAGGGGTCAGTTCTAGGACTGGTGCTGTTTCTGGTATTTGTGAACGACATGACGGAAGGAATAGACTCCGAAGTGTCCCTGTTTGTAGATGATATGAAGTTGATGAGAAGAATTCAATCGGACGAGGACCAGGCAGAACTACAAAGGGATCTGGACAGGTTGCAAGCCTGGTCCAGCAATTGGCTCCTGGAGTTCAACACCACCAAGTGCAAAGTCATGAAGATTGGGGAAGGGCAAAGAAGACCGCAGACAGAGTACAGTCTATGGGGACAGAGACTACAGACCTCACTCAAGGAAAAAGATCTTGGAGTGAGTATAACACCAGGCACATCTCTTGAAGCTGTAGATGAATGGTTCAGAGAACGACAAGTTGTTAAATTAGACACATATGCAACACTTGGGTATCTTTATTGTGGAACTTTCGCCACACAGTGGCTTCATCAGTCCAATACAAAGAAGAAAGTAGTAATAAAGGAGAGTTTGAGGTAATCAGTCCTCGGCCTGGAGTCGATGTGTTCAGTCCATCAATCTTGAAGTAAATACAATATAAGGCAAATAGAAGTTGCTTATATACATACTGTAGACAGGTGAGATGAAGCAGGAGGAGGCGGGGTCATGTGGTATCATCCACTAGTCGAGTAAGTCCTTGTCCAAGGTTTGGACAAATGTTGAAGAATCCTTTGATCAAGATCCCAAGAAGTTGCTGTGTCAGACAGGATGTAGATCCTGTCTGACATGTAGATCCTGTCTGACACAGCAACTTCTTGGGATCTTGATACAAAGGGATTCTTCAACATTTGTCCAAACCTTTGGACAAGGACTTACTTTGACTAGTGGATGATACCACTATGACCCCGCCTCCTCCTGCTTCATCTCACCTGTCTACAGTATATAAGCAACTTCTATTTGCCTTATATTGTATTTACTTCAAGATTGATGGACTGAACACATCGACTCCAGGCCGAGGACTGATTACCTCAAACTCCTCCTTTATTACTACTTTCTTCTTTGTATTGGACTGATGAAGCCACTGTGTGGCGAAACGTTTCCACAATAAAGATACCCAAGTGTTGCATATGTGTCTAATTTAACATCTCTTGAGGCGCACATCAACCAAATAACTGTTGCAGCATACTGGTGCCTAGCAAACCTAAGAACAGCATTCCAACATCTTAATAAGGAATCGTTCAGGACCCTGTACACTGTGTACGTTAGGCCCATATTGGAGTATGCAGCACCTGTTTGGAACTCACACCTAGCCAAGCATGTAAAGAAACTAGAGAAAGTGCAAAGGTTTGCAACAAGACTAGTCCCGTAGCTAAGGGGTATGTCCTATGATGAGAGGTTAAGGGAAATCGACCTGATGACACTGGAGGACAGGAGAGATAGGGGCACATGATAACGACATATAAAATACTGAGAGGAATTGACAAGATGGACAGAGACAGAATGTTCCAGAGATGGGACACAGCAACAAGGGGACACAGTTGGAAGTTGAAGACTCAGATGAATCACAGGGATGTTAGGAAGTATTTCTTCAGTCACAGAGTGGTCAGGAAGTGGAATAGTTTGGGAAGCGATGTAGTAGAGGCAGGTTCCATACACAGCTTTAAGAAGAGGTATGATAAAGCTCATGCCACAGGGAGAGTGACCCAGTAGCGGCCAGTGAAGAGGTGGGGCCAGGAGCTATGACTCAACCCCTGCAACCACAACTAGGTGAGTACACACACACACACACTACCTCCCTTCCCCTTTCCCTCCCTACAATGAACACCCATCCTTACACACACACTCACACTGAAAATACATAAGCTTCATTCTGTGGTAAAATGGTTTACCCATGAGCAGGGCCAAGAACCAGGGGTCTGGTGGATGAACCTGGGAGGCAAGATTGGGAGACAGAGCTCACAAAAAGGGAGGAAGAGTGGGGAAAGAAGCTAGAAGAGCTTGGCAAGAAAATGTAGGATAGGATAGCTGCAGAGAGTAGGAAGTGGGAGCAACAAGCCATAGCAGCAGAAGCTAAGATACAGTGTAAGTAAGTAAGTAAGTTTATTCAGGTATACACAAATACATTTACATACATTATCATACATAGCAGCATATGTGTAGAGAACCTAGGATAACCCAAAAAAGTCAGACAGAGTGACTTATTTCCATTGGGGTCCCTTTTACACTATAGTATTTTACATTGTAGGATATATATGTTATTATATTATAAAGGATATATGTATACTAGGAATAAGGTAAAAAGAGTTATTTACATATACATGTGTGCTAGCTAAAAAAATAAAAAATAATTCTCCTCCCTTTCTGTCGCTACATTCATTAGGTACCTTTTGGTTCTCTTCTTGAACTGGCTCATGCTATGACTGGCTTTGACATGTGCAGGCAGTCTGTTCCATTCCTTTATTGCTGTACAATAAAAGGTGTTTGAAGCCTGGCCATTGACTGTGGGAACTACAAAGTTGTGCTCTCTCCCCCTAGTACTATGACTGCTTTGGTTCCCAGCCTTGACAAAATTGGCAGCAAGATATTCTGGACACTGTTTGTGAGCAATTTTATAAACTTGATTTAATTTAAGTTGTTTTACTCTGTCTTCAATATTTAGCATATCCAATTGTTGTAATTCATCCTGGCCTACATGCTCTCTTGGACCCAGGTCCAGGATGAATCTTACCATTTTGTTCTGGGTGATTTGCAGCTTATCTTTCAGTTTTTTTGTCAAGGCAGAGTATCATGAAGAGAAAGCGTAGTCCATATGACATTGTATAAGGGCTAGACATAGGGTCCTGCGAGCCTCAGTAGGTAGACACTGTGCTTGTCTGTAGAGGAATTTCAGTCTGGCATTCGCTTTCTTGACTACACTGTTCCCTATCAATTCTCCTGACATGCATGGGTCAAAGGGGATTCCCAGATATTTTACTGAGGAAACTGAAGTGATGGATTCCCCATTACACCGGATATTAAAATTATTTACCCTGCTCAGTTTATATTTCGTGCCAAAGAGTATGGCTTCTGTTTTCCCTAGATGTAACGATAGTTTGTTGTCTACTAACCATTTGCTGCAGGACTCCAGTTCCAGTGTTAATACATTAGCTATATCTTGTGGGTCTTTACCTGACACTAACAGAGCACTGTCATCCGCATACAGTAGGAGTTTGCTCTTGACACTGATGGGCATATCATTTACATAACACAGGAATAATAAAGGACCCAGAATACTACCTTGGGGAACTCCACATGCTATCGGCAGTGGTTCTGATTCCGTTTTGTTGATTTTGACAATTTGTTTCCTGTTGCTAAGATAGGACTTAAACCAGTCTGTGGAACCTATGCCGATAGCTTGAAGTTTCTTACATAATATATTGTGGTTGACAGTATCGAAGGCCTTTTGCAAGTCTAAAGTTACCATTCCTATGAGGTTCCCTATAGACATTTCAGTTCTCATGTAATCCATCAGATTAATTAGGGAGGTGTCGGTTGAGTAAGATCTCCTAAAGCCTGATTGGTAACTATGAAGAATGTTGTTGTCACTAAGATATTTAACTACTTGACAGTACACCGCCCTCTCTAGAATTTTGGATATTACACTGAGTATACTAACAGGCCTATAGTTGCTGACATCAGACCTACTATTTTTCTTGAAGATAGGAGTAACTCTGGCCTCCTTGAACCCCTCTGGCACTGTATTAGTGGTGATGGACAAATTTATTATGTGAGCAATGGGGATTGCCAGTTCAGATGCACCATCTTTTAGGAATTTAGACGGGATGTTATCTGGGCCCGGTGCTCTTAGTTGGGTTTAACCTGCTTAGTTCTTTTGCACGAAGTCATGAGATACACTTACTAGTTGACAACTGTTTGGAGTTTCCCTTATTGGTATAGTATGTTTTAAATTTATCAGAGTCTGTGTTAAAGGTATTTGATGCAGCTGGTAGCTTACTTACTAGTGTTGATGCGACAGTTGTGTAGTATGAATTAAAACAATTTGCCACTTTAGTTGATTCGTGGCATACCTCGTTATCGACATTTAGAACTATGTTAGATCTATCTACGGGTTTATGGCTATACCCCAACTGTTTGAGTTGTTGCCAGAGCTTTCTAGGGTTATTCTTGTACTCTTCGATCTTTGAACAATAGTGCCTTGCCTTTGCGCCTTTTATAAGCCTCTGCACTCTGTTCCTCTCCCTTTGGAATTCATTTAGTGCTGCAATATCCTGTCTGTTTGCCTTAAATCTTTTTATCAACTGGTCTCTGAATTTCATATTATCTAATATCTCAGTAGTCATCCAGGGTTCAGTTCTTCGTTTAATCCTAACCTCTTTAACTGGTGCAATATTATCAAGGATGGCAGTGAACATTGTTTTGAATTTTTCCCAGGCATCATTTACGTCCGTGCAACTTGTTATCACTGACCAGTCACAATTGTGTAGCATATTTACCAATGTTTCTTTACTGTAGTTTCTAGTTGACCTAACTTTTATTGTCTTGTGTAGGCCTATCCGTTCCCTAGTAATTTTCCTGGTACAGTAAATGATCAAATGATCACTAAGACCTGTGGTAATGACCCCTGACTGACTAATGTTCTCAGGGCGGTTACAAAGTATGTGGTCAATTAGGGTGGCTGAGAACTGTGTGATCCGGGTTGGTGTATTAATTAGTTGCGTGTAACTATTTAAATCCAGAATTTGCTTATATCTTTTACATAGCCCGTTATTTTGCTGTTGAAAACAGATGTTGAAGTCTCCTAGTATTACTGTCTCGTCATTGTTATCAAGTCCTGACAAGACTCTCGAAAAGTCCTCTAAGAACTGATCATGGGTGGGAGGGCGATAACTAGTTCCTACTAAGATGGGTTTAGTCTTGGGTAGCAACACTTCAAACCATAGAATCTCCAGTTTATTGTCATTTAAATCCTGAAATAGCCCAAAGAGAAAAATGACAGTACAGACATGACATCAGGAACTTCTACATCAGTCACAGACAAGGGGACTGTAGAGAGCAAAGAAGCTATACTGTATGCAAAGGCCCTATCAGACCCACGTGGAGTCCAAGCAAAGACGAGGAGCACACTAAGAACAAATGAGAGGTCTGAAGACAATGAAGGAGCTATGCTATATGCAGAGAGACTAACAGATAACTCCAGTGGCCAGGAACATACAAGCAGGATAGACAGACCACTGAGCATAGGGGCTTCAGCCAAGGAAGGGATTGAAGGAAGGAACACTTCAATGGAAGGAACTAAAACACCTCTGAGGATGCAAAGGAAGACACAGTGGGAGGACGAAAGGGAGAGGTCAGTTTTTGTCTACGGGCTCCAGGAAGCCGAAGGGGAAACCTATGATGAAAGAAAACAGGAGGAGAAAAAAGCGATTGAAGGTATCATCATAGCAATAGGCGAGTGCGACATGACCCGGGTGACAAATTTTCGGAGAATTGGGTGGTTTGAAGGGGAAGAAACCGGCCTCTCAAAGTAATTTTCAAGGCAGAATCAGTTCGAACCATGATCCTGCAGGAGAAAGTACATCTGAGGGACAAATCGGAGTACCGGAGAGTGTACCTTGATCGAGACAGAACACAAGAGGAAAGGGTGATACTGAAAGAAAGGGTACAAAGACGAAAGGAGGAACAAGAGGAAATGACAAAGACGAGCAGAAGAACCCAGACCCAGGTGGAAGGGCAAACACAACCTCCAGAAACACCCACAGAAGGACTCCAACCCCACAACCCCAAGGCAACTGAACAATCTAAACCAACACCCACACACTGTCCCCTCCATCCTAACCCCCCACATCACAACCCCTTACCCCTACAGCAACCCCCTACAGGCACTCTGCCCCCACCCCCCTCATCACTAAACTCACCCCCACCCCCCATAGGCCCCACCAGGGATCCCACTCCCCCAACCCTAATATTCTCCCAGGACCACAGTTTTAGAAAAGAAGTGGAAGGTTTGGTACACGAACGCGGATGGAATAACGAATAAATGTGAGGAGTGGAATGAAAGAATCAATGAGAAGTCCCCAGACATCATAGCAGTCACAGAAATGAAACTCACTGAGACAATAACAGACACAATCTTCCCACTGGGATATCAGATCCTGAGGAAAGATAGAAGGAGCAGAAGGGGAGGAGGGGTTGCACTGCTCGCAAAAAAACGATGGAAATTTGAGGAAATGGAAGGCATGGATGAGATTGGAGAGAGGGATTACGTACATAGTAGGTACAATTCAGTCTGGGGAACATTAGGTAGTCATTGCAGTGATGTATAACCCACCACAGAACTGCAGGAGGCCAAGAGAGGAATATGAAGAGAGCAACAGTGCAATGGTGGACACACTGGCTGAGGTGGCAAGAAGAGCTCACTCGAGCAGAGCAAAGTTACTGGTCATGGTCGATTTCAACCACAGGGAGATCTATTGGGAAAACCTGGAGCCACATGGAGGTCCCAAAAACATGGAGAGCCAAGATGATGGATGTGGTACTGGAAAACCTCATGCATCAACATGTCAAGGACACTACCAGAGAGAGAGGGGAGGATGAACCAGCAAGACTGGACCTCGTGTTCACCCTGAGCAGTTCAGACATTGAGGGCATCACATATGATAGGCCCCTTCGAGCTAGTGACCACGTGGTACTGAGCTTTGAATACATAGTAGAGTTACAAGTGGAGAGGGTAACGGGAGCTGAATGAGAAAAGCCGAACTATAAAAGGAGGGACTACACGGGTATGAGGAACTTCCTGCAGGAGATTCAGTGGGACAGAGAAATGGTAGGAAAGTCAGTAAACAAAATGATGGAATACGTAACAACAAAATCCAAGGAGGCAGAGGAAAGGTTTGTTCCCAAGGGCAACTGAAATGATGGGAAGACCAGAACGAGCCCTTGGTTTACCCGAAGGTGTAGGGAGGCAAAGACTAAGTGCACTAGAGAGTGGAAAAAGTACAGAAGGCAAAGGACCCAGGAAAATAAGGAGATTAGTCAAAGAGCCAGAAACAAGTATGCACAGATAAGGAGGGAGGCCCAGCGACAGTACAAAAACGACATAGCATCGAAAGTCAAGTCTGACCCGAAACTGCTGTATAGCCACATTAGGAGGAAGACAACAGTCAAAGACCAAGTGATCAGGCTGAGGAAAGGAGGTGGGGAACTCACAAGAAACGATCAAGAGGTATGTGAGGAGCTCAACACGAGATTTAAGGAAGTATTTACAGTGGAGACAATAAGGACTTTGGGAAGACAGATCAGAGGGGGACACCAACAAGGAATATACCAACAAGTGTTGGATGACATACACACAACTGAGGAGGAGGTGAAGAAGCTGCTCAGTGACCTTGATACCTCAAAGGCGATGGGACTGGACAACATCTCCTCGTGGGTCCATAGAGAGGGAGCAGAGACGCTGTGTGTACCACTAACCACAATCTTCAACACATCCCTTGAAACTGGGCAACTACCTGAGGTATGGAAGACAGCAAATGTAGTTCCCATTTTTAAGAAAGGAGACGGAAACGAGGCACTATAGACCAGTGCCACTGATGTGTATAGTATGCAAAGTCATGGAGAAGGTTATCAGGAGGAGAGTGGTAGTGCACCTGGAACTGAACAAAATTATAAACGACAACCAGCATGGATTCAGGGAAGGCAAATCCTGTGTCACAAACCTTCTGGAGTTTTACGACAAGGTAACAGAAGTAAGACACAAGAGAGGGGTGGGCTGACTGCATTTTCTTGGACTGCAAGAAGGCCTTCGACACAGTTTCCCTCAGAAGATTAGTGCAGAAACTAGAGGATCAGGCATGTATAACAGGAAGGGCACTGCAATGGATCAGAGAATACCTGACAGGGAGGCAACAATGAGTCATGGTACAAGATGAGGTATCACAATGGGCGCCTGTGACGAGCGGGGTTCCACAGGGGTCAGTCCTAGGACCAGTGATGTTCTTGGTATATGTGAATGACATGACGGTAGGGATAGACTCAGAAGTGTCCCTGTTTGCAGACGATGTGAAGTTAATGAGAAGAATCAAATCAAATGAGGATCAGGCAGGGCTACGAAGCGACCTGGACAGGCTGGACATGTGGTCCACCAACTGGCTACTTGAATTTAACCCTGCCAAATGCAAAGTCATAAAGATCGGGGAAGGGCAAAGAAGACCGCAGACTGAGTATATGCTAGGTGGCCAAAGACTGCAAACTTCACTCAAGGAGAAAGATCTTGGGGTGAGTATAACCCTGAGCACGTCTCCGCAAGCACACATCAACCAGATAACTGCTGCAGCATATGGGCGCCTGGCAAACCTGAGAATAGCGTTCCGATACCTCAGTAAGGAATCATTCAAGACACTGTACACCGTGTACGTCAGGCCCATACTGGAGTATGCAGCACCAGTTTGGAACCCACACCTGGTCAAGCACTTCAAGGCTAGTTCCCGAACTAAGGGGAATGTCCCATGAAGAAAGGTTAAGGGAAATCGGCCTGACGACACTGGAGAACAGGAGGGTTAGGGAAGACATGATAACGACATACAAAATACTGTGAGGAATAGAGAAGGTGGACAGAGACGGGATGTTCCAGAGATGGGACACAGACACAAGGGGTCACAATTGGAAGTTGAAGACTCAGATGAGTCAAAGGGATGTTAGGAAGTATTTCTTCAGTCACAGAGTTGTCAGGAAGTGGAATAGTCTGGCAAGTGAGGTAGTGGAGGCAGGAACCATACATAGCTTTAAGATGAAGTATGATAAAGCTCATTTAGCAGGGAGAGAGAGGATCTAGTAGCGATCAGTGAAGAGGCGGGGCCAGGAGCTGAGTCTCGACCCCTGCAACCACAGATAGGTGAGTACTTATTCACACACACACACATGATAACGACATACAAAATACTGCGGGGAATCGACAAGGTAGATAGTGACAGGATGTTCCAGAGAGGAAACACAGAAACAAGGGGACACAACTGGAAGCTGAAGACTCAGATGAGTCAGAGGGATGTTAGGAAGCAATTCTTCAGCCATATACAGTGGTACCTCGACTTACGATATTTTTTCATTCCAGAATGCTGTTCAAGTGCCATTACCAAACGAATTTATCTCCTTAAGAAATGTTGTAAAATAGACTAGTCCTTTTAGACCCCCAAAATTACACTTACAAAAGCATTTAAAAAAATAAACTTACATAAAAGGGTGTGTTTGGGGACCATCGTAAGTCGAGGTACCACTGTAGTAGTTAGGAAGTGGAATAGTTTAGCGAACGATATAGTGGAGGCGGGAACCATACATAGTTTTAAGACAAGGTATGATAAAGCTCATGGAGCAGGGAGAGCAGAGACCCAGTAGCGGACAGTGCAGAGGCGGGGCCAGGAGCTGAGTCTCGACCCCTGCAACCACAATTAGGTGAGTACACAGCACAAATATATAGTTTGTGCTATTTTGCAATACATTCAGAATAATTCCCAGGATACTACCTTGATGGATTGGTAGATATATAACCAATGATTTTTAGAACTAAAGCTCAGAAAAGTTGTTTTTAGGGACTCTGTTTTTATATTTAAGTGTTGTGTACTGTACAACTCTTGTGAACCTTCCGTATATTTTGCAATAATGTCATAGTAGGTTGGTAAGCCCTTTCCTGAATTTTTTAATTTCTTTAGTAGAGTACATGGTGCTCTCTTAATTCTTAGATTGATGATTATGTACTAACAAGTGCCAGTATATGAAGGGATTGTAATATTTCTTGCATTATATCTGTTATAGCGTGGTTTTGGGATAATGCCCAAGAGGGGCTGCAAAGTGTCACAATGCGAGATATTCCGCTTCTACAAGCTGTATGCCACCAAGGCCATCTGTGAACCTATCTCTATGATTGTACCCAGGAAGGTATGTACAGTACTGTATAATCTATTTACTCTTATGAAATCTCTGAATATTTAATATTGATCTTAGTAAAAATGTCTTTTGTCATCTGCTTTGTAGTTTCTTTTTGTTATTTAGAAAAATGAATTATAAGGTAAACAATAACATGGAAAGTAGATATGAAGAAATGTATAGAACTTGTAAACTTCATATTGTTTATTATCAAACTTAAAACTATTTTGTAGTTGCAGACATTTTGATTGTACAATAGCTATGAAGGCTTTTAGTGGTAGGACCTATAGCATAAAGCAGGCATGTGCGAGCATGTTAGAGTGGAGACGAATGGTTTTTAGCATTTGATGAGCTGTTGGAGTGTGAGCAAAGTAATATTTATAAAGGGATATAGGGAAACTGTTAGCTGGACTTTAGTCCTGGACATTGGAAGTACAATAGACCCTCGATATAATGAACCAATGGGGGGGTGTCTGTTAAATCAGTAAACAAGTGCACTAAAGTACTCTACTGTATACCTAATATAGTACTGTACACACAGTTTACAGATATATTACAATAAACATTCGAAATAAAGAGTTAAAATTACAATTTAACCAGTGAACTTTGCCTGTAATTTTAAAAGTTCGTTATAACAAGGGTTTACTGAACATTGCTTGCACCTGAGCGGTGTAAGCACTCCTTCCTCGTATCATAATAAACTTAGCAATAATATTTGTTTACATTATCTTGTATAACCATAGTACACATTTCACATTAATGAACTGTTTGATGCACCAAAGAAGAAAGGAGACTAGTGTGGTAAACCAACAACATGAGGATTTGAACCCCCTCATGAATAAGTCAACCTTCTACTTTCTTACCATAAAATTTTATCTTAAAATCTCGAATTATACCAGAGTATATATATTACACATGGTAGAAAAGAATAAGCTGTTTACCAGGGTTGTAACAAGAAAACAGGGACATGGTTGGAAATTACACACTCAAGTGAACAACAGAGATATCAGGAAATATTTTTTTTTCAAGAGTAATAAAGAAGTGGAATCAGGGTTGCCAAATGCAGTTTTCAAATAGTGCTTGAATCTTGCCTAAAATGTGCTAGAAACACGTTAGATTTCAATTTGTTAGCATTAGAAAATGCACTATAATTTTTTTTAGTTACGTACAAAAATAACGCATTATGCATTGCTCTCACTCGCCAATATACAGTGGACCCTCGGTTAACGAAAAAAATTCATTGCAGAAGCCTGCTCAAGTGCCATTACCGAACGAATTTACGTCCTTAAGAAATAATGTCACGTAGGTTAGTCTATTTCAGACCCCCAAAACTACACTTCCACAAGAACTTACAAAATTATACTTACATAATTGCACGATTTCCGGGGTATTCGTTAACCGAGGGTCCACTGTACAGGCAATTATTCTAGATCTGCAAAATCCCAGTCAACCATCTTCCTCAGTGTGTGTAGCTGTCTCTTGTGATTGTTGAGGAGGAGGAGGCTGATATGCAATCATAGTCTATTCTTTCATATGACTTCCGTTGGTAGTTTGTAATCATAACAGCATTTACCATGCCTTCTTAATCCTTATTTAATAGTCAAAATGGCTCTCAAACTCTTGATACTCAGGCAGTTACACAATTTTAACTTAATATTCATGGGGCTGAACACACATTCCACATCAGCGTTAGAATGAGGTAAAGTGAGCTCTGTTAACCCTTTGACTGTTTTGGTCGTATATATACGTGTTATGAGCCAGTGTTTCGGACGTATATACAGTGGACCCTCGCCATTCGAACACTCCAAAACTCGCCCTTTTATGTAAGTTTATTTTTGTAAGTTCTTTTATAAGTGTATTTTTGGGGGGTCTGAAATGGACTAATCTAATTACATCATTCCTTATGGGAATAAATTCGTTTGGTAACCACTTGAACAGCATTCTGGAATGAGGGTGAGTTTTGGAGTGTTCGAATAGCGAGGGTCCACTGTACTCAAAAATTCTAGCTGCTTCAAATCAAGTGGGAGAAAGCTGGTAGGCAAACATATGAGAAAATGGGTCTGTGTGGTCAGTGTGCGCTGTATAAAAAAATCCTGCAGCACGCAGTGCATAATGAGGAAAAAAACTCCGACAGTGTTTTTGGATTAAAACGCCGACTTTGAGGTGTATTTTCGTATAGTATTTATGGTTGTATTCTCTTTTTCGTGGTCTCATTTGATAGAATGGAAAACATATTACAGAAATAGAGATAATTTTGATTAGTTTCATGATGAAAATGACCTTGAAATTGAGCTCAAAGTGTAGTGGAAATGTTCGATTTTTGCCTATGTTCAAGAGTACACAAATCACACCATTCGTCCAATACAAGATGTTCCAGAGAGGGGACACAGAAACAAGGGGTCACAATTGGAAGTTGAAGACTCCTATGAGTCAAAGGGATGTTAGGAAGTATTTCTTCAGTCATTGAGTTGTCAGGAAGTGGAATAGCCTAGAAAGTGACGTAGTGGAGGCAGGAACCATACATAGTTTTAAGACGAGGTTTGATAAAGCTCATGGAGCAGGGAGAGAGAGGACCTAGTAGCAATCAGTGAAGAGGCAGGGCCAGGAGCTATGAATCGACCCCTGCAACCACAAATAGGTGAGTACACATAAACTGGTGAGTCTAATATTATTACACAAGTGCACTGATGTTATTTATACCATTTTTACAATAATGCAGTAGTCTGCATAACAGTAAATCTTCTATTTTTTGTGTGAATAAAAAATCAAAATAGAGAAAATCTTATTTTAGTGCCAGGAATGTCTGCATTGTTTATTCTGGACCCTATTTTGAAATTGACATCTTTTTTATTTTGCATGAAATTGGCCAAATTGCCAATTTCTGACCACTTTATTGGGTAGTTGAAATCGGTAAATTGGTGGTTTCTTGTACTCAATCGATAGAACAAATGGAGTTCTAAAGAAATAGTGTGAGTTTGGTCGACTGTAACAATGGAATTGGCCAAAAATAGGGCTTAAAGTCGGCGAAATCGCTGATGCGTATATATCGCCGACATCGCTAACTTCGCAAGAGCATAATTCCGTAAGTTTTCCATCAAATTTCGTAGTTTTGGTGTCATTACCATCGGGAAAAGATTCTCTAACATTTCATAAGAAAAAATAATTTTTTTTTTCCAAAATTTTGCGACAGAATGACAGTTTCAGAATGGGGCCTCAGACAGTCAAAGTGTTAAAGCTAAATATGAGAGATATTGGAAAGGGTTTTTTCCTGTTTTATCCCTATATGAAATTATTTCTGTATCAGAGGTCTGTGCCCACTGTATGTGATGAGGATTTCTTCCACTGAAACTCGATTTGGTTGATGCATCTTAAGTAAACATTTTTGCAAGATCTAATATACAAGTCTTAATTGGCTGTAGGCATTTGCTTTCACTCAGACATGACGTTGTCTTCAGCCCTCAAACATTATCTGGCAAGCGTAGACACAGTTGTGTCACAAACTCCACTACAGACTGTAAGCACCTTCCACAGATGTCTTTGTCATTAGGAAACTTGCAGCCTGACAGTTAATAGTCTCAAAATTTCCCAAAATTCCAATACCCTCTTACCATTAAATTTTTACTTTTTGTTCCCCAAAATTCCAATACCCTCTTACCATTAAATTTTTACCTTATATCCAAGTACCATTCTACCTCATAGTCTTAATTCTACCTCATAGTCTTAATTCTACCTCATAGTCTTAATTTGTATTTGATAACTACAAAATCCCCTTATTATTCAAGCTTTATTGCACAATTTTTATTTTATAATTATTATTGCCCCATTTTTTTTATACTTCATTGCTCAATCTTATTTTATACCTTTATTTTTATTAACCTATAATTGCCAAAGATCCAAGCTTCCATACACAGCTGCAACATCATTGCCCTATCCTTACCAATTATACTTTTTAATAACCTGTGCAAAAAAAAATCCCATTTTACTTATTTTAATATCTACTGTATACCATTCTTTGCCCCTGTTTATTTTTTATTATACTTTTTTATAAACCTGTATTATACCTTTATTTCTATTGCAACTATTCTCTAGTGCAATTACAAGTAACAGTCTTGTGCTACAACTATCTTATTATCTATTAATATCATAGGTAATATCTAGTTCACCTAATTACATTCTAGCTTATTGAATAACCAACACCAAACTCATTGGTACTACACAATTTTGTAATTTAAACTTAGTAGTTTATCTATATTTGTAATTTTTACTGTACTTTATTTCATTCTAGCCTAATACATAACCATTACCAAACTCATTGGTGCTACATTGTTATTAGTAATTTTATCTTATTAGTTTATATCTAATTACCTTCTAGCTTATTAAATAACCAACACCAAACTCATTGGTGCTACCCAATTTTGTAACTTAAACTTAATAGTTTAACTAAATTTGTAAGTTTTTACTGTACTTTATTTCATTCTAGCTTAATACATAACCAATACCAAACTCATTGGTGCTACATTGTTATTAGTAATTTTATCTTATTAGTTTATATCTAAATTTTTCTTTAATTTTACTGTACTATATTTCATTCTAGCTTAATACATAACCAATACCAAACTCATTGGTGCTACATTGTTTTTGATAATTGTATCTTATTAGTTTATATCTAATTTTTTATTTCATACTAGCTTAATACATACTCAATACCAAGACCACTATGTTTATTTGTTACTATACTCTATTTGACCAATGTGCATTAGTTATATACTTACCAAAACATCCCCTTACAACAGATATCAGTACTATAACTCACCACACTATACATGATATAACAAAATCACTATTTAACCTAAAGGATGAATGATCACGTCGACCCTGATCTAAACCTATTTAATCGAACACCCATTCAAAATTTACTGGAAAATAACTGCCTCTACTACACAGCATCACAAGCCCACACTGTCCTAAACACTACTAAAAGTATAACAGTTCTTAACTACAATGTCCGTTCCTTAAGCAAACACTATGATGACCTCCTTGCCCTCCTTGGTTCCCTAAAAACAACCTTCACATGTATTGTCCTTACTTAAGCAGGATACAATAGATATCTACTCGCTGCCAGGATACACAGCAATACACAACTGCAGACCACATCAAGCGGGGGGAGGTATTGCAATCTATTACTCTAATGAAATATCCTGCTGTGACACCATCTGCTATAATGATGAATATGGAGAATATATTTTTGCTAAATTTACTGCACAAAACCTTAAGACTCCCATAACCATTTACCGGATGCCTCATACAAACATCTCAAATTTTAGCAATCAACTAAAAACGCAAATAACAAACAACCAATTGAACAAACACCACCTTATCTTAGCTGGAGACTTCAACATCAACCTTGGCCTACCAGATGACCAGCCAGTAACCGATTTCATCAACAATATGAACAACACACTTCTCATACCAACAATAACCAAACCAACTAGGCTTACTGATACGAGTGCAACCATAATCGACCATATATGGACCAATATCCTAGCCCCCCTTAAATCGGGGATAATAACAGACAGCACCACAGACCACTACCCCACCTTCCTCTTAACAAACATTAGTAAACCGCCCCTAGAATACACCAAAGTTTCATTCCGACTCCAAGACCAAGCTTCAATAAATAACTTCACAACAGAGCTAGACACAGTTGACTGGGCTATAGAATTCCCAAGAGATTATACTCGTTTATAACGACACAAAGCATACTCAACCCCTGCCAATTTGGCTTCAGGAAAAATAAAAGCACTAACGATGCAATAGTAAAAATGATAGACCTGCTTTACACAGCACTTGAAAATAAGGAATATCCACTAGGACTTTTTATTGACTTAAGGAAAGCTTTTGACACAGTAAACCACGGCATCCTACTCCACAAACTTGACCACTATGGAATAAGAGGTCATGCACTAGCATACCTCAAATCCTACCTCACTAATAGGTACCAGTATGTCACTATTAAAGACACATCCTCCAC
The DNA here is from genome assembly GCA_009830355.1 of Cherax destructor. Taxonomy (NCBI): domain Eukaryota; kingdom Metazoa; phylum Arthropoda; class Malacostraca; order Decapoda; family Parastacidae; genus Cherax; species Cherax destructor. The sequence goes on from WNWK01027117.1 coordinate 23,555, forward strand.
GACACTACCACTAGACACTGGCGTACCGCAGGGAAGTGTCCTTGGTCCCCTGCTCTTCCTCTTATACATCAATGATCTTCCCAATGTATCACAACACCTGAAACCAATACTCTTTGCTGACGACACAACTTATGTCATCTCCCACACAAACCTTGCCACGCTTAATACCATTGTTAACGATAATTAATAAAAATATCAACATGGATGACACCCAATAAACTTACACTCAACACTGATAAGACCTTCTATATTGTGTTTGGCAACAGAACAGATGATCCACAATTAAACATTAAAATCAACACTATTGCTAGACATAACGAGGGCAAGTTCCTGGGCCTTCACCTTGACAGCAGCCTGAAATTCAGCACCCATATCAAACACATAACAAAGAAAGTGTCCAAAACTGTGGGGATCCTCTCTAAGATACGGTATTATGTACCACAATCAGCCCTACTCACACTATACTACTCACTCATCTATCCCTACCTCACATATGCCATTTGAGCATGGGGATCAACAGCAATTACCCACCTAAAGCCAATAATAACCCAACAAAAAGCTGCAGTAAGAATTATCACTCAGTCCAACGCTAGGCAGCACCCCCACTCTTCAAAGACCTAAACCTACTCACTGTCCAGAACATCCATACTACTCTGCTATCTACATTTATAGAACCATTAATTCCATCTTTAACCCTGAGCTAAAACACTTTCTTGACAGTTGTGACAGGACCCATAGACATAATACCAGACATAAACATCTCTTTGACATTCCCCGTGTCCGACTAAATCTATACAAAAATTCAATGCGCATAAAAGGGCCTAAAATCTGGAACTCCCTGCCTGAAAACTCTAGAACTGCAGACACAACCTCCATTTTCAAAAGCACCGTTAAAAACATTTTATCTCACTTACGCACCCAACCAGTAGCTAACCATACGAAAACTACTTTATCTTGCACATATCCACAGCAAAATTCACTTATTGATATCTATGATTCTCCTTAATTTGCACATTACTAACCACAGCAAAACACACTTATTGATATCTGTGATTCCCCTAATTTGCACAGTTCTAACCAAAATTCTAATACAACTATTGCTTCATAATACTTAAGCTAGTCATAAGTTTGCCTAAGACACTCCAATATAGAAACTATATTATGCCAATATATCACCTTTATCATTAATATATAAACTAATTGCTAACTTCTTATACTAATTGTTAAGTTCTCAATGTTTAAATTCCAGTACCTAAATTTTGTAAACCTAACCTAACCATCTGTATATTCATTGTGTAGCTATTGAGTAAGACCTATCATAAGACTGCCTGAAAAGCCTAGGCATACCTAAGCATATTATTGGCCATCTTGTAATATCAACTTTAATGTATAACTATAAGTACCCCCCACCTTGTATTACATGAAATAAAGAATTTGAATTTGAATTTGAATTTAACTGCATCACCTTTATTCATTGTTTTCCAGGGATAACAGTCTTTAAACAGATGGAATTAATTAGGTCACTTAGTAAATTAGTCATATCTTGTATTTCTGCTTCAAATTTCTTATTCACCTTGAACTTCTCCAAGAATATGCTTTAGGAATATGACAAATACATATTTTTCTTGACACAAAACATTGAATATAGTTCAGTTGTATAACATCATTCACCATTTCTTGCAAAATCAAAATGAGTTTTAAGCTCATCACACTGCTGCAATATTTTCACAATAGCAGATTCATTGGACATCCATTGTGTTTGGCTTAGTCGAACTAGTTTCAGTGGAAGCTGCCCATCATTTATTAAAGCAAAAATCTCCTTGTACTTGGCTTGGTGAACTGAAGAATGAGAGAACCAGTTATATGTTTCTCGAATCATGAAGTCCAATTTTCTAGGCAGATACAGGGTTGCAGCATGAGATACAGCAATTGAGGGAATGACACACACGTCTAACTAATACCAGATGAGGAATTTCAGATTTTAATTTTGCATACACTCCATTGTTCACACTGGTCATAACAAAGCATTATCAGTGCCTAGAGCAATAAGTTATTGTAATATTTTGACACCGGGCATAACAGAAGCATTATCAGTGCCTAGAGCAATAAGTTTTTGTAACTCATATCCATTTCTTTTCAAGTATTCCTTTAAAGCCTTGCATATTGCCTCAGCATAGCAGTCACATAGTTCAACTAGGTCTAAATAAGTAACTACAATTTGTTTTCTCTCTCTCAGAATAATACCTAATAGCTATACCTAATAGTTTAGCTAGATCTTTCATCTATTAATAAGCTGAATTTATTATTTCCATTTTCAGATTTCAAGTCACCATTAAAATATGGTACAAGTACATTGGGGAGAAATAAATGGGATTAGGTCAGGAGTTTCAAATAGAGGTAAAGAGGGAGTATAAATGCTTAAATTCAAGGATTATGTGGAGTAAAATAAAGGTTGGATGTGAAAAGTGGGTTATAGTAAGTGTTTATGCACCTAGAGAAAAGAGAAGTGTAGAGGAAAGAGAGATTTTGGGAAATGTTGAGTGCGTGGGGAGTTTTGAACCAAATAAGAGAGTACTTTTGGTTGGGGATCTTAATGCTAAAGTGGTAAAAATGTTGTGGAGGTAGTAGTAGCTAAATTTGGGGTGCCAGGGGTAAATGTAATGGGGAACCATTAATAGAGCTATGTGTAGAAAGAGGTTTGGTAATAAGCAATACATATTTTATGAAAAAAAAGATAAATAAGTATACAAGGTATGATATAGCACGTAATGAAAGTAGTTTGTTAGATTATGTATTGGTGGATAAAGGTTGATGGGTAGGCTTCAGGATATACATGTTTATACAGGGGGAACGGATATATCGGATCATTATTTAGTTGTAGCTACAGTAAAGGTAGATGGGACAAAAAGAAAATGGCAACAGCAAGTAAGAGAGAGGTTAAAGTGTATAAATTAGGAGGAGGAAGTTAGGTGAGATATAAGCAACTACAGTGGACCCCCGGCTAACGACACCCCGAAATCATACATTATGTAAGTATAGTATTGTAAGTGCTTGTGGAAGTGTATTTGGGGG
>WNWK01027118.1:0-26626 GCA_009830355.1 Cherax destructor
AACTGCATCATTGTAAAATGATAATAATATCAAAAGATTTTGTGCATGAATATAAGCCCTCGGTTGATGTTTTGGGACGCATGGTGTGATTTGTTTACTCTGAACATCGTCAAAATCGAACATTTTCGTTTATTTTGAGCTCAATTTCAGGTACTGTCATTGCACAATCAACATCATCTCTATTTTTTTTTTGTAATAAAATTTTCCATTATCGAGACCAAAGAAAACGAGAATACATCAAAATACCAAAGGAAATCGACTGCAATTGTTTACCAAAACGGTCAGAGTTTTTTTCTCATTATGCGGGTTGTATGGGATTTTTTTATACTGCGACACTGACCACAGACCCATTTTTCTTTGGGGTGCTACCAGACGTTTTCTTGGTTATTTAGAATTGGGCCCAATTTAGTACGGCACCAACCCGTCAAACGTTTTTAGAACGAAAACGACTTAAAGGGTTAAAAAACAGTAATATTAATCACTTTTTTGCTTAAATTTGATTAAAACCATTTTCACTAGTCCTTTTTATTTTGGACAATTAATCTCTATATTCTTTAAGGTTTTTTAAAAAATTCACTTACCCCCATATTGCCTTTTATAAATTCTAAAGTTACAACAAAATATTGAACCCAAAAATAATTGTTCCAAAACAATTTAAATACTATATAGTACTATTCCAACCATTTCATTAGCAGTCCAATTATAAATCAAAAAACATTGTTCAAATATCCTATATCTCGAACAATTTTTCCCCAAAATTGTAATAACAATAGTTAAAGAATAATTAATCTATCATTATTAAGTTTAATATACAGTGGACCCGGTTAACATAAAAATTCATCCAGAAGCCTGCTCAAGTGCATACCAACAATTTACTCTTAAGAAATAATGTCGTACGTTATTTCATTTCAGCCCCCCAAAAATACACTCAGCAATTACAATATTATACCACAAAATTATATGATTTCCGTTCATAACCTGGGTCCACTGACCATTGTTCAAGTCTAGTTATAAACACAAAATTGGATTACAGGCATGATCCTGCATCAACCTATTATTAAATGACTAATGATTCCAATAACTGTAATTACTACAGCAGATCAAGCAAAGAATTATTTGGAGCCAAAATAACATAACTATTTTTAATTATATGGGGGGATTTTTGAGCAAACATTCATGACCTCACAGCACTACCCAATCCCACAGACCAATATGTCAATCATCACACACTGAGACCTGGTTTAACCCCGGCTACAGATTTTCATGCCATCCCGGGTTTAAACAAGCTTACACAACTGTAGGACAGTTTCACGGGGGGTGGAAAAGCTATATATTACTCGAACAACTTGAATGAAATAAAAAACCTTGCACAAGGGATGAGCAAGAATATATTAAAAAGCTAAATTTAATAAAAGCCCTCAAAAAAACACAGTGATAAAATTTACATTCCCAAAAGTCAAACATCACCCTTAGTGAAAACTAGAAACCTGATAACAGATGCACACATGAACAAAACATTTCTGTCACAGGAGATTTCAAAAATAAATCTCCTACATGACCGGGGACCCACAGGTAACCGACCACAAACACTATGAGAAACCCCTGCTACTACCAACAATATCAAAACCTACAAGAATTCTGAGACTAGATCTCATTATTAGACCACATCTGATTTAAACTATATCCTCTAAAATCAGGCATAATCACAGACAACACCAGGACACTCCCCTTTACCTTTCATAACCAACCTAGTAATTCCCCAACCCAACAAAGTTACCTTCAGATTTCATAACGAGTCAGCTGTTAATAACTTTATAAAAACTATGATTAACATCGACTGATAATGAGATAGACATATACAGAAAAGGGAACCTGTTTCATTTATATTTTCATTCCAGAATGCTGTTCAATGCCATTACCAAACGAATTTTTCCCCCTTAAGAAATGTTAAATAGACTAGTCCTTTTTGACCCCAAAATTACACTTACAAAGATTTAAAAATAACTACATAAAAGGGTGAGTTTGGGCCATCGTAAACGGGTACCATTTTTAATGAATGTATCAAGAACTCCTTAAAAAAAACCCCCTACCTCTGTAAAAAAAAAATTGCCCTAAATAACTAAACAGATTACAGTTTAAAAGACTTTTCCCGTCCCTTTGGGTAATATCCACTCCTTGAACACAACAAAAACACCAATATGAAAACAGGGAAGGGGTTTTAAAACCAGAGAACAACAAGCACTACCCCAATCCTTACCTGATATGAAAGTAAAAAAAATTGTATTATGAGAACAAAACTACATAACATAAAAAGGGGATAGAAAGATCTTGAACCCATTGAAATTCCCCCGGGAAAAAAAAAGATATCCAAAATTAAAACTATCAAATTAACAAAACCAGATGAACCCCACTCCCACCACTTTTAAAAGCAAACAGACTTAATGATTTCTTTTCCCACAATAGGAAGGACAAAGGAAAAGGGGATCCAAGCTCAAACACCTGTCCATCAGACTACCTCAATACGACCCAAATACACTATTCTTAACAACCAACCCAAGAAATCTCCACACAACACCTTTTTAAAAAAAAGGAGGAGACATAAATAGCTTTTCCACCTTTATGTACAAAAAGCTTCCAATTTCTGTCACCAATTATTGCAGCACTTTCAACAAACCCCTTGGGAAATTTCCACCTTCCCATCAATTCCAATAAAAACACCCCATCCCCAAAAAGGGGGAGATCACAGATTGAATAATTATATACCAATATCTAATTTTTCTCCCTGTCTTAAAATCTTTGAGAAATTAATTCCCTAGAAAAATCTATTCCTACCTCGTCTCACACACATACTTCAACCCTGTCAGTTTGGATTGAGGACAAAAAACACTAATGATGCTATTATACACATGCTAGAGCTATATACACCCCTTTTGAGAAAAAAAGAATTCACAGGGAATCTTCATTGGGTTTAAATAAAGCTTTTGATACAGTTGACCATGACTTACTGCTCACAAAATTAGTTTACTATTATAAAACACTCACCAACTATCAAAATCATACAATAAATTTTTTCTTTTCTCTGACATAGGTTTACATTACAATCATAAATTGAAGTGCAAGGAGACCCTCCATGTTTTTGGTATTAGGGGCAGCTTAATCTAATGGCTTATACCTATGAACATAATATTAGAGTAATTGGATTTGGTTGTTTTGGTAGATCGGTTCAAATTATGATATTGATAAACATTGTTCATTATTTGATGATAGACATTATGATATGATGATAATACATTGTTCATTACAAAATGATGAAAAGACATTGAAACAAGTTTTTGGGTGGGGAGGGAAACACTAAAAATTTTTAAACTTAATGAAAATAACATTGAGCATTTTGAGAGTAATTTACAGTTTGAGTATTTGCATAGGATTAGGGGTAATATAATAGTAAAATTGAAATTATTTATGGGAAAAAAAATTTTTGAGCATATTAGAATAAAATTTATTTTGGGGGAAAGAGGTGGTTTTATAGAGCCCCATTGATTTTCAACAAGGTAATTTAAGCATTTCCTGGAATGAGTTCCAGTTTCTGGGCCCTTTATGCATAGAATTTTACATAGGTTGCTAGGGACAATGGAAAACCGGTAATCAGATTTATGGTCATGGGTCCTAAGGTTGGTGAGGAGAATTTTGAGTGGAGGTTATATAGAATGTAGAGTTCTATGTATGTGGTAGGCACAAGAATAGTGTGAATGTTTTTTATGGTGAGTAGTTTAGGCTTTTGAATATTGGTGGAGTATACTGTCTAGAGTGAGAATTTGTTATCATTCCAGACTGCAGCCTTTGCTGGGTTATGAGTGGTCAAAGGTGATTTAATGTTGTTGATCCCCATGCACAGATTCCATAAGTGAGATATGGGTAGATGAGTGAGTGATATAGTGCAAGGAGAGCTGATTGAGGCACATAGTAGCGTATCTTAGAAAATATGCCTACTGTCTTGAGATTTTCTTGGAAATTTGTTGTATGTGTGTTTGAATTTAGGCTACTGTCAATGTGGATTCCTAGGAATTTTCCCTCTGAGTCTTGTGATGGGTGAACCACTGAGTGTTATGTTAAGTGTAACATTTGTAACTCGCTTCCAAACTTAAAAAAGTAGGTCTTGTCAGTATTTAGAGTAAGTTTATTAGTCGTCATCCATGTTAATATTTTCTGTAATTCGGCATTAACAGTATTGGCCAGTATGACTTGGATATGGGTGAGAGAAGACATATAGTTTTCATCTCAAATAATATGGGTTTGAGTAGTTGTGATGCATTAGGTGGTCATTAGTAAATGAGGAATAAGAGTGGACCAGTACACTTCCTTGAGGGACACCGACTACTTTGTTGTGTTGAAGAGTTAGCTCCATTTGTGTTCACGTAGCTTCTGCACTGAGGTATGACTTTATGTAGTTGAGTGAGTGCCCTCTATACCAAGTGTGCTAGCTTTGTGAGCAGTAAATCATGATCGACTGTATCAAAGCTTTGTGTAGATCAATGAAGATACCCAGTGGAACTCTTTCTTCAAGTGCGGTGTATATTAACTCAGTATGTGTATAATGGCATCATTTGTGCTTTTGTTGGTCCTGAATCCAAACTGACTGGGGGTTGAGTATTGTGTGAGATGAGTTATAATACATACAGTGGTACCCGGTTTACGAATTTTTTCGTTCCAGAATTCTGTTCAAGTGCCATTACCAAACGAATTTATCCCCATAAGAAATAATGTAAAATAGACTAGTCCTTTTAGACCCCAAAATACCCTTAAAAAGCATTTAAAAAATAAACTTACATAAAGGGCGAGTTTGGAGACCATCGTAAACCGGTACCACTGTATCTGTTTATGAATTAATTTTCAAAGATTTTTGAGAGCAGGTAAATTAGATATTGGTCTATAATTATTCAAGTCTGTTTGATCACCTCCTTTATGGATCGGGTGACCCTTGCTATTTGAGAATTAGATGGAATGCTAAGAGGTTCAATGGATTTATTGAAGAGTGTTGCAATAATTGGTGCAGGTACATGTGAAGTTTTTGTACATAAAAAGGTGGTAGGTATTTATGTCTCCTGCCAGTAATAAGCAATATGTGTACACAAATGGAGCTAACTCTTCTACAAAAATTGAAAGTGGTGTCCAACAAGAGTGTCCTGGGACCACTCCTCTTCCTCATTACATCAATGACCTACCGAATATCACAACTACTCAAACCCATATTATTTGGAGATGACACTACATATGTTTTATATCACCCAAACCCAGCATATGGCCAACACTGTAAATGCTGAATTACAGAAAATATCTACCTGGATGAAAACTAATAAGCTTACTCTCAATACTGACAAAACCTATTTCATTCAGTTTGGAAACAGAGCTTCAAATATAACGCTAAATGGATCACCCATCACAAGACTCCAGAGGAAAAATTCCTGAATCCACCTTACAGTAGCCTCAAATTAAACACACATACAAAAATTTCCAAAAAATCTCAAAGGTAGGATACTATAAAGATCGCTATTTTGCCACAATCAGCTCTCCTTTTTTCATTCCTTATCACCCTTATCTCACCTATGGAATCTGTGCATGGGGATCCAAAAAATCACCTTGACCACTCATAACCCAGCAAAGGCACAGTCAGAAATAACAAATTCCCCTCTAGACAGCATCTCTGCCAATATTCGAAAGTCAAACTACTCACTTAAAGAACACCCTTATTCTTTCTACCCTACATGAACTCTACCCAAATATCCCTCCACTCAAAATTCTCCTCCCAACTTTAACAGTCCCATGACCATAACACAAGAACGAACTTTTTGATATACCCGAGTCCATATCACTCTTCCAAAAGGGCCTCAAAATCTGAATTCATTCCAGTAAATATTAAAACAACCTTGCCTGAACATCAATTTAAATCTTCTCAAAACCACTTACTCCCTAAACAAATAAACTCTTTTGTAAATTACTTTCAACAATTCAGTGTTTTACCCATAATAAAAGTGCTATACAGTCCCTCGGTGAATGATGCTGTCAGTAACTGTTTGGTAACGATATTTATAAAAAAAAAAAATATTGGGGTAACGTGTTTTTGGAAGAACCGCTTCTCGGACGTGTCGGTGGCCCCAGCTGAGCGCCACCCAGGAGCGTCAGTGTCTTTTTTGCGAGAACACCACCCTCCCACCCACCTTCATCCATATATTGTCATTATTCCACTGTTTTTGGCATAACTTAAATAATAATGGGTCAAGGAAAGCTCCTATGGTAACCTGTGGCAAAGAAACAGAAATACGTAGAACTGAAGGGAAATGAAAATATAAAGTGGGTCGATACGGCTGACCAGGCTGTAGGTAAACCTTTTCTACCATCGCTACCTTGTGGCCAAGAAAAATAAAGTAAAATCAAGGAAGCTGTTGTTGCAAAAGGTTCATCTGTGTTCCAAAACAGAACCACAAGTGTTGGAAGATGTGGAAAGGTTGTTGTTGGTGTGGATCAAGAAAACAAGCAGGAATACTGTTTGGAGGCAATAATATGTGAAAACAATGCACTTATGATATCTCGTTAAGAAAATGCCTGCAACGGTGCTGAAGTGAGTGAATTTAAACCACGAGGCTGGTTTCAAAATTTAAGAATGAAGTGGCATACATAGTGTTGTGAGGCATGGTGAGGCCCAGTTCTGACAAAATTGCCTGAAAAATTGTGCCTGAATTAGGATTTTGGAGGTGAACAATTCCTCCCCCAACAAGTGTTTATGTGATGAAACAGGCCTGTTTTGGAAGAAAATGCCCACAGGACCTTCATTATCAGGAAAAAACACAGCCAGGACAAACCTATGAAAGACAGGCTAACTTTGATGCTTTGTGCTAATGCCAGTGGTGATTAAAGTGAAGCCTTTACTGGTGTATCTTTTTGAAAATCCCCGGTGTTTGGCGATGGGTGTCAGCAAGTCTAACTTGTGGTGATGTAAATCTAACAGAAAGGCTGGGTCACAAAGGACATTTTCAATGGTTCAATGGCGTTTTCCCCTGGAAAAATTCTATTGGACAATAATTTGCCACTTAAGTGCCTCCGTAATAACAATGTCCTTTCACCCTCCAAACTTGGTAAGAAAATTGTGGAGGGTTTAAATTATAAAGTGAAGTTCTTGCCCCTAATCCCCTCTCCTCCAGCCCATGGACCAGCAGGTCATTTCCAACTTTAAAAAACTCACAAAAAGCAATGTTTCAAAAGTGCTTTGATGTGACCACAGACATGAATATAACCCTAAGAGACTTTTGAAAACCATTTCCTTGCTGCATTGTAAACCTTATAGGTAAGGCTTGGGAGGGGTATCCGGATTTTGTCTGCCTGGAGAAAAGTGGAACTGTGTCCTAGAGGGATTTTGAAGGTTTTGGGGCTGAGCCTCATAACCCTGGCCTGAGCCTGAGCCTGAGCCTTTGTGGAAGAAATTGTGGAATTGGGCAAGTCTATGGGGTTAGAGGTGAGTGGTGAGGATGGGAACAGTTGGTGGAGGGCACAAGGAAGAGCTAACCACTGAAGATCTGCAAGAGCTTCACGCATGGAACAAAGACCAGAGGTCAGGACAATGGTTCAGAGGGAGGAGGGGAGGTGGAACAGAGGAAGAAGGTGCCTTCTTCAAGGATTAAGGAGATCTGTGCCAAATGGAGTGATGTAAGGCATGGATAATATCACCTAACCATTGTTGCACCGTGCTGGCAACCTGTCAATGCACAGTGGTGTTCATTTTAGGATTGTTAAAGAATGCCAGACACAGAGCTCCCTGGAAATTTATTTTGAAAGAGGTCATGACTCTCAACGGTCCTATGGCTTCAAATTAAAAGGGTAACCCCGAAAAAACTTTCCGGGTTAATGGAAGGGGATTCCCCTTCAAACACTGCATCTCTCCACCTTCTCCCCCCTCCCCTCCTCCACACATCAACAACTCTTCAATAAATTTAAGTGACATTTATTGTACAATATTTACATGTGTATTTATTTTTGTTCATTAAATTTGTATTATTTTTAAATTTAAAAAGTTCTAAAAAATATTTTTATTTAACTACTTTTAAGTCTTGACGGATTAAATTTATTTCCATTATTTCTTATGGGGAAATTGATTGGTTAAGATTGTTTCCGGTAAAGATATGCCCTCTCTGATGGATTAATATCTTCCGAGGTATGACTTATTTACTATTGATATAACCATCTTAAACACGTTAAAATTAATATCCAAGATTGTAATTTAGTAAACATTATCTGCTAAAAACACAGGCTAATATTTAACTTAACAGAATCATCCTTTTCTCTAGTATTAAGTGTATATAAGTCATTAGATTAAGTCTGCCCATAATGCCTGGCATAATGTGGCTCCCCCTTCCTCTTAATTCTAAATTATTTTTATTTTATTAACACATGGATTCCCACCAAGGCAGGGTGCCCCAAAAAGTTTTCGTAAAATTCACTCCATATGTTTTTGCCAGAGGGGTGCTTTACACTACAATTATAAAACTGCAACATTAACACCCCTCCAGGTGCAGACCTGTACTCAATTACAAAAAACTAGTAAACTTCAAAAAAAATTTTTTTTTACTACTTTTTACTTTATTGCAAATACAGTGGACCCCAGTTGAATTAATTGTTGAATCTGCTCAAGTGCCTTCCGAATGAATTTTTCCCATAAGGAATATTAAATTAATTAGTCCTTTTAGACCCCCAAAATACACTTACAAAAGCACTTACAAAAATACACTTACATAATTTTGAGTTTGGAGCAGTACAAATGGGGTACTTAAATAAATAAACATCTTTTTTACACAAAATGTCAAAGTATACGTCCTATGCATCAATGACCTAAAGTGGACCCGGTTTTTGTCTTAATCCGTTTCATTGAACTAAAACCAAATCACAAATGAAACCATTTTCCCCATAAAAATAATGTAAATCCAATTAATCCGTTCCAGACACCCAAAAGTATTAACAAAAAAAATTTTTTTTAGCTTAAATATAGATTTACATGCAGAAAAGAATGAACATTCAACATGACACTTACCTTTATTGAAGACTTGTTGGTGTTTGGAAGACAGGGAGGAGGAGAGTGGGAAGAGGTTATTCTTTGGTAGAGGACTCCCCTCCATAAGGACTTTGGTACAAGGCCTTATCCAGGGTCACTTCCTTCTTTGTTTTTAATGACACTAGGACCAACGGAGTCACTGGACCTGTCGACAAAAACTATCCAGAGAGTTCTTGCAGCTCTACCCTCTACCACAATCACTACCACCATCACAACTGCTACCACCCACTAACACCACAACCACCCTCTACCACCAATTTCGTATTTTTCTACAATCGCTTTTTTAATTCTATACGTGTTTCTCACCTTCTTTACCAAAGGACTGTCACTAGCACCTTGTTTGGGCCCATGGTGCCTTTTTTGCAGTCACACAGAATAAACAAGTGCAAGAAAAAAGATAAGATTTCTTCGGATTTTTAACCCCGGAGGGTTAGCCACCCAGGATAACCCAAGAAAGTCAGTGCGTCATCGAGGACTGTCTGTCTTATTTCCATTGGGTCCTTAATCTTGTCCCCAGGATCGACCCACACCAGTCGACTAACAACCCAGGTACCTATCTGCTGCTAGGTAAACATGACAACAGGTGTAAGGAAACACGTGAAATGTTTCCACCCGGGCCCTCCATGTGTAGCGAGAGCTCAAGCCACCAGGCCACCGGGCCTGATTATTCGAAATAATTCCTATGAGCTCATATGGTAATGTTCACTCATGCAGAAACAATGTGACACTGCCTCATAATGTGTGGGGAGGCTGTGTGCCAGGCACTCAGACACATACTGCACCAACAACGAAACCAAGGAAAGCAAAAACGGAGGCAATATTTTGACAAAAAAGTTGGCGATAACTGAAATCAACAAAACAGAGATCAACGAAAACCAAGGGTCCACTGTATATAGAAAACTACTTGTTATGCAGAGCATTTCCCACAAATGAGGTCAGTTTTGGCCCAGGATGTGACCCACACCAGTCGACTAACACCCAGGTACCCATTTTACTGATGGGTGAACATAGACAACCGGTGTAAGGAAAGATGTCCGATGTTTCCACCCCTTTGCCGGGAATCGAACCCTATCCCTCACCGTGTGAAGCGAAAGCTTTAGCCAACAAGCCATGTATGTGTGACTGACAGTCAAATTTCTGTATTAATTAACCCTTTGGGGGTCGACAGGCCCTCTCCCAAACTCGTTCTCAGGGTCGAAAATTTTTTGGAAAAAAAAATTTTTTCTTATGAAATGATAATCTTTTTCTGATCATAACAACACCAAAAGTATGAAATTTGATGGGAAACTTACAGAATTATGCTCTCATGAAGTTATCGGTCTCGACGATCTTTACGCATCTGCGATTTCACCCACTTTGAGCCCTATTTTTGGCCAATTCCAATGTTCCAGTATACTAAAATCATAGCTATTTCGCTAGAACTCCATTTCTTCTATCGATTGAGTACAAGAAACTGCCCATTTACCAATTTCAACTACCCAAAAGAGTGGTCAGAAATTGGCAATTTGGCCAATTTCACACAAATTTTAAATGATGCCAATTTCAAAATGGGGTTCAGAATAAACAACGCAGACATTCCTGGCACTAAAATAACATATTCTCTGTTCATTAGTCACGTCTCCAGGCCCCTCTTACATACTTTTGCTTTCCATTTTGAATTTTTATTCTCACAAAAAATAGAAGATTTACTGTTATGTATACAACTGCATCATTGTAAAAACGGTATAAATAATATCACCGCATTTGTGAAAGAATATTAGACTCACCAGTTGGCGTGTATTGGACGCGTGGCATGATTTGTTTACTCTTGAACATAGGCAAAAATCAAACATTTTCTCTACTTTGAGCTCAATTTCAAGGTACTTGTCATTGTAAAACCAATCAAAATCATCTCTATTTCTGTAATATACCTTCCATTCTATCAAATGAGACCAAGAAAACGAGAATACATCAATAAATACCATAAGAAAATAGACTGCAAAGTCGCTGTTTTAAACAAAAAATAAGGTCGGAGTTTTTTTTTATTATTATGCAGTGTGTGCTGCAGGATTTTTTTTATACTTCGCACACTGACCACACAGATCCATTCTTTCATACATAGGCCTACCAGCCGGTTCCTGCTTAATTTGAGGCCGCTAGAATTTACGCGTACTAGTACGGCACCAACCCTGGTGCGTAAAACATACTAGTACGGCACCGACCCCAAAAGGGTTAATTACAGGAGCCTCTCCACATTCGCGAGGGTTAGGGGATCAAGAACCTCACGAATCTTGACAATTTGCGAATGTTTGGTGCGCAAATATGATGTAGGGAAATATAATATTACAGTGGACCCTCGGTTAACGAAAAAAATTCATTGCAGAAGCCTGCTCAAGTGCCATTACCGAACAAATTTACGTCCTTAAGAAATAATGTCATGTAGGTTAGTCTATTTCAGACCCCCAAAACTACACTTCCACAAGAACTTACAAAATTATACTTACATAATTGCACGATTTCCGGGGTATTCGTTAACCGAGGGTCCACTGTACTGTACTGTAATGTTTGCGAATGTTTTGATGCGCAAATATATTGTAGGGAAATATAATAATAGCATCTACTGAGCCTAACAATACTGGTTCCTTAACCTATTGAACCACAAAGAATCATAAAACACATGAAAACATCGTAAAATATTGTATACAGTGGACCCTCGGTTAACGAATACCCCGGAAATGTGAATTATGTAAGTATAATTTTGTAAGTTCTTGTGGAAGTGTATTTTTGGGGGTCTGAAATGGACTAACCTACGTGAAATTTTTCCTTAACGGAGTAAATTCGTTCGGTAATGGCACTTGAGCAGACTTCAGGAGTGAAGTTTTTATGAAACTCGGGGGTCCACTGTATACAGTGGACCCCCGGAAATCGTACTGCTCCCAACTTGAACAATTATGTAAGTGTGTTTTTGTAAGTGCTTTTGTAAGTGTATTTTTGGGGGTCTGAAACGACTAATCTAATTTACATTCGTCCTTATGGGAACAAATTCGTTCGGTAACAGCACTCGAACAGCATCCTGGAAAGAATTATCGACGAAAACCAAGGGTCCACTGTATTTTATACCATTGTCAAATGGCCCTAAGCAGAGAGAGAGACGATTCTGCAACATATGTAATACGTACATGTTCAGCTAGACGGCTGGCTAGATGGCTCTGGCTGGCTGGCTAAATGACTCTGTCTGGCTGACTAGTTAGCTCTGGCTGGCTGACTGGCTAGCTCTATCTTTGTCTCTGTCTGCCTGTCTCTCTCTGTCTCAGAGAGAGTCATTCATGAACCAGAATTAAGGACTAAGTAAGTTCATTTAGGTACAGGTACACATAAGTAAAGTTATCATACATAGTGTAAATTACCTAGCATAACCCCAAAAAAGCCAGACAAAGTGCTATACTGTGCTGTAGACATGAGGCATAAGCATGACTGGCAAGTAATACGCATTTATGTGTGTGGAACAGTGAAAACAAATAAAAAACATATGCCAAGGTTCACTGGGAGCAGTGCATGATCAGCAATACTGAGTGACTGCATCATCAGCAGTGTAGAGTGACTGCATCGTCAGCAGTGTAGAGTGACTGGACCATCAGCAGTGTAGAGTGACTGCACCGTCAGCAGTGCAGAGTGACACTCTTATCTAACACCATGCTTAAGAGTTTCATATACACTCCAGCACTTCTAATAACACTGCTGGGACCTATAAATAATTTGTATAAATTTCTAGACAGCAGTATGTGACCAAGACTGGTGAACATGTTCACCTGTCAGTGTGTTTGTGACTGTTTGATTAGTATTTCAGTACCTAATATTAGTGTCAGAACAAAGATTGGCTATAAAATCACAAGAACTACTATAAACTGTAATTATCAGAACATAAAAATAATGTAAATTAATAAAAAAAATGAGAGAAAAAAAGGTATAGAGGCAACATTTCTGCAAGTGGCAGGACTCCATGTTGCCATCAGGTGAGCATCCAGTGCCAAGTTTACTGCCTTATATCTCAGTAAGTACTGACTCTGATTTTTTTAGTCTTACTACACACAGAAAATTTCCCACTTTCTTTTAATTTTTTTTTCAAAATATTCAGAGAACTAGCGGAGATGCCCTGTGGCTTGGTGGCTAAAGCTCTCGCTTCACATGGTGAGGGTCTGGGTTCGATTCCTGGCGAGGGTAGAAACATTAGGCATGTTTCCTTACACCGGTTGTCTATGTTCCCCATCAGTAAAATGGGTATCTGGGTGTTAGTCAACTGGTGTGGGTTGCATCCTGGGAAAAACTGACCGAAATGCTCTGCATAACAATGGCCTTTCTATACAGTAGTATGTCAGTGATGTCAGCTATGGCCTGTATGCCTTGAACATGTACTTGTAGAAATAAAGATATTACAGCCTTATTCACTTAGCGACGTACGTGTTTACCGACAACTTGGACTTACGGCGTGCTCTCTGACCAGTATTCATCCTAAATACAGTGGACCCCCGGAATCGACGCCTCCCAACTCGACCTATTATGTAAGTTTATTATTGTAAGTGCTTTTGTAAGTGTATTTTGGGGTCTGAAATGGACTAATCTAATTTACATTATTCCTTATGGGAATAAATTTGTTTAGTAACAACAATTGAACAGCATTCTGGAACGAAGAATGTTCGATTTCCGGGGGTCCACTGTACAGTACACTATTGTATAAGCATTTAAAAATATACTAAAATTTTTATAAATGGTGCAAAGGTGACATTAAAACAATATCACTACCATTATATTATGCTCCTTGCTTAGCAACGAATTCGTTTACTGACGTGGTCTTAGGAACAGAACTCGGTCGTTAAGTGAGGAGAGGCTATTATTATTATTATCATCGGTTTGAAAGTCAGAGTGTTAAATATCAGGATTAGCTTGTCTGAAGTGCTTTGTATATTAGTGGCTTTCTTGTGTGCCTTCAATGTTTTATTATATGTCAACTATATTATTTTTCTACCACATAAAAAGAAATAAAAATAAGAATTCTGAATTTGATTTTGAAGTAAAAAAAACTACAATTTTGAATTATGATCAACTAATACAGGATACAGTAAAAACTCTCCTGATACCAAAATTTTACTTAGCAGATAAATTACAACAACAAACCACTAAAATAAAAACAATGCATATATATACCTATCACTCTTCAATTATGCATTATTTTTGCAAATATAAATGAATTTTGTTCTGAATTAAAAATATGTATTAAATGAAACTTAATGCAAAACATCCAGAAGTCAGTCACTATGAAAGCAAGAGACTCGCAAATGGCACATGGCAGTACATTAGAACAACACAATAAGTGTCAGGGCCCAAGACTGTTTAACTGCCTCCCATCATACATAAGAGGATTACCAATAGACCCCTGGCTGTCTTCAAGAAGATGCTGGACAGACACCTAAAGTCATTACCCTCTCAGCCAGGCTGTTGGACTACGTGTGGCCAGCAGTAACAGCCTGGTTGATCAGGCCCTGATCCACTGCAAGGCCTGGTCAAGGACAGTGCTCTGGGGGCACTGACCCCGGAATACCCTCCAGGTAGACAATGAATAAAAGTGAGGACAATGGTCAGAGTTCTAGTGGAAGGCATTGATAATTTCTCCACTAGGGATGAATAGTAAAAAAATGTAGAACAACAATGATGTAAACTCTCACGGCAACAGTAGTGTATAACCCACAACAGTAGTGTATAACCCAAACAGTAGTGTATAACCCACAACAGTAAGTGTATAACCCGCAACAGTAGTGTATAACCCGCAACAGAAGTGTATAACCCGCAACAGTAGCGTATAACCCCAACAGTAGTGTATAACCCGCACAGTAGTGTATAACCCTAACAGTAGTGTATAACCCGCAACAGTAGTGTATAACCCACAACAGTAGTGTATAACCCGCAACAGTAGTGTATAACCCACAACATGTGTATAACCCACAACAGTAGTGTATAACCCGCAACAGTAGTGTATAACCCACAACAGTAGTGTATAACCCACAACAATAGTATATAACCCACAACAGTAGTGTATAACCACATCAGTAGTGTATAACCCACAACAATATTGTATAACCCAAAACAGTAGTGTATAACCCACAACAGTAGTGTATAACCCACAACAGTAGTGTATAAACCGCAACAGTAGTGTATAACCCACAACAGTAGTGTATAACCCACAACAGTAGTATATAACCCACAACAGTAGTGTATAACCCACATCAGTTATACAATACAAAAGTATTTATAACCCAAAACAGTAGTGTATAACCCACAACAGTAGTGTATAACCCACAACAGTAGTGAATAACCCACAACAGTAGTGTATAACTCACAACAGTAGTGTATAACACACAACAGTAGTGTATAACACACAATAGTAGTGTACAACTGTCACAACAGTAGTGTATAATAAATTACACAACAGTAGTGTATAATAAACACAACAGTAGTGTACAGTGGGCAACCGCCCTAACTAACACCCGGAAATCGTGCAATTATGTAAGTATAATATTGTAAGTGCTTGTGGAAGTGTATTTTTAGGGTCTGAAATAGACTAACCTACGTGACATTATTTCTTAAGGAAGTAAATTCGCTCGTAATGGCACTTGAGCAGGCTTCTGGAATGAATTTTGTTCTTTAGGCAGGGGGCCACTGATAATAACCTACAAACAGTAGTGAATAATAACCTACACAACAGTAGTGAATAATAACCTACACAACAGTAGTGTATAATAACTTACACAACAGTAGTGAATAATAACCTACACAACAGTAGTGTATAATAACTTAAACAACAGTAGTGTATAATAACTTACACAAGGTAGTGTATAATAACCTAACAAGAGTAGTGTATAATAACCTACACAACAGTAGTGTATAATAACCTACACAACAGTAGTGTATACTGTAATAACACACAACAGTAGTGTATAATAACACACAACAGTAATATATAACTTAAAAAGTAGTATATAATAACTTACACAAGATTAGTGTATAATAACCTACACAACAGTAGTGTATAATAACCTACACAACAGTGAGTGTATAATAACCACAACAGTATGTATAAAAACTTACACAACAGTAGTGTATAATAACTTACAAAAGTAGTGTATAATAACTTAAAACAGTGTGCATAATAACTTACACAACAAAGACGCTGGAGGCCCACCATCTGTTAGTAGGGAGGGTTCTTCGTCCACTATTTTGTACAGTGCACAAATGATATAGAAATCATACCTGAAAAAAACAATAATGTCATTTTACTGTCTTACAATTATTTTCTCACATTACTACATGGACCCCGGTTAACGCTGCTCCAAACACTAACAATTATGTAAGTGTATTTTTGTAATCTTTTGTAAGTGTATGTTTGGGGGTCCAAAATGACTAATCTAATTTACTTTATTCCATATGTTAATAAATTGCGCAAGGCCTTGAACAGCATTCTGGAACGAATTTGGTTAACCGGAGGTCCACTGTAATTCCAAAACAACCATGAAAAAAAATAGTGAAATTCCAAGTGTTTTTGGTGTCTCTCAACGAAGGGCCATAATGTGGAATCCGAGGGTTTTCTTTAAATACTTCACTTTAAAACCTTTTCAATACCATTCTTCTTTTTTAGGATAGTACTTAAAAAATTCACCACTACATATGCTAATCAAAGTATTTTAAGGAAAGTAAGGAAGTTTCATTTAATACATAATTTTTAATTATGTATACGTTTTTTTACCTACTCTATTGCTCATTTAAAAAATGATAGTGTAAACATTTATCAGGCTTTTATATGCATTTAAAATGAAAAAAAAGCTATATTTTGCTTTATAGAGATTTTGCTTTTAGCGTAGCCCAATCCCCCCTGTTTAAATGGGGCACTCCTTACAGCAGAGTACAGGGCCTAACCTTTTAAATGGGGACTCCCGAAAAAAGTGCCCCAACCTAACCTGCTGTATAAAGGGACCTCTGTACAAAAGGCCCCGGGAACCTAACCGGGTTGTATAGGTGGGGCCCCCTGGGTTAGCCTAAAACCTAACCTGCTGTATAAGTGGGGAACTCTTGTACAGCAGTACACTGGAACCTAACCTGATATATAAAATCGGGGCACTCCCTGTACAGCAGTAGCCGGGAAACCAAATTGCTGATAACTGGGGCCTCGGGACAGCAGTACCCCGGGAAACCCCAAACCCCTGCTGTATAAGGGGGGCACTCTGACACCCAGTAGCCAAAACCCCTAACCTGCTCATAATGGGGCACCCCTGTACAGCGGTACCCCGGAACCCAACCTGCTGTATAACTGGGGCACTCCTGACAGCAGTAGCCTAAAAACCCCAACCTGCTTTTGGGGGGGGGCACTCCGGGTACAGCGGGCCCGGGGCCCTAACCTGCTGATAAGTGGGGCCTTTCCCTGCCAGCAGTCCCCGGGAACCCAAAACCCAAGGGGGGGCCTCCGGCCGGGCAGTACCCCAAAACCAATTTGTATAATTTGGGGGCCCCCTTAAAAGCAGTACCCCAAAACCAAACCTGCTGTATAAGGGGGGCATTTGTACAGCGGTAGCCGGGGAACCTAACCTGCTCCCTAAGCCAGGCCCCCCCTTCGGCAAAACCCGGGAAACCCAACCTTTTAAGCGGGGCCCCTCCTGTAAAAAGCAGTAGCTAAACCCCTAATCTGCAAAAGTGGGGCCCCTGCACCCCAGTAGCACAAACCCAAACCCGTGTTGTAAAAGGGGGCTCCCCCTGTTCCAGAAACAGCCTGGAACCTACCCTGCTGTTTTGGTTCCCTCCCAGCAGTAGCCCAGAATTTTGGTGCTGCATGGGCGAGCCCTTTGAAAAACAGAAGCCTGGAACCTAACCTGCTGCAAAAAGGGGGGCCCTCCTGCAGGGCCTCGGAACCTAACCTGCTGCATAAGGGGGGCCTCCCTGTACAGCAGTACCCCGGAACCTAACCTGCTGTATCAGTGAGGCACCCCCTGTAAAACAATAGCCTGTAACAAACCTACATAAACAGAGCCCCCCTGTACAGCAGTAGTTTGGAACCTACCCTGCTGCAAAAACAGTTCCCCTCCTTTAAAACAGTAGCCCAAATTAACCCTTTAATAAGTGGGGCACTCCTGTACGGGTAGCCGGGAAAACCTGCTGCTGTAAGAAAGGCCTCCTGAAAACGGGAACCCTCGGAAACCAAACCTGCCTGGGGGACCCCCCCAAAACCAGGCCCGGAAACCCTAACCTGTTTGTATGGGGACCCCCGCGTAAGGGAACCCCAATTCCCTTTTCCCCAATAAGGGGGGCCCTGTACAGCATTGGGAAACCAAACCCTTTTAAATAAAGGGGGGGACTCCTGTACAGCAGTACCCTCCCAACCTGCTTATAAGTGGGGACTCTTTTACAGCAGTAGCCGGGAAACCCAAATTTTAATAATATCATCGGCCAGTTGCCCGGAAAAACCCTCCCTGTAAAAAGTGGGGCACTCTTTCCGGCAGTAGCCGGGGGCCCTAACCCTGAAAAGGGGGGCCTCCTGAACAGCAGTAGCCTGGAACCTAACCTGCTGTAAAAGTGGCCCTCTCCCGAGTGGCCTGAACCAAACCCTTTATATAAGTACCCCTGTACAGCAGTAGCCTGGAACCTAACCTGCTGTAAAAGGGGGGGGGCGTTAAATTTTTGTTTTTGTGTTTAATCCATTCCTTGGGGATCGACTAAAATAAAAATTTTTTCCCCATAAAAAATAATGTAAATTAAAATTAACCCTTTCCAAAACCCAGAAGTTTAAAATTTTTTTTGGGGGGTTTAAAGATAAAATTTACATGCACAAAGGGAATGAATTTTTTGAAGACTGATTTTTGCTGGAGGGAAAGAGAGGGAGGGGGGGAGAGGGAAGAGCCCAAATTTTTGGGAAGGGGGAATCCCACCATAAGGACTCTAGGTACCAAGTCCTCATCTGGGGTCCACCCTTCTTGGGCTTTACTGCCACTAGGGCCAAACTTTAGAGGGAACTCACACCCGTGGCAATAAATATCTTTCCCGAGAGCTCTGTGTCTGGGTTTTTTAAAATTCCCCAAAATGGGAAAAGATATTGTCATTGAACATGTTGGGTGAGGCGGTTCAAAAATCTTTTCAGGGTGATTTTCCTCCACAAAAAGAAACACCCCTCCATTTGGCCAAAAGTCCTTAATCAAGAAGGACCTACAAAATTTTATTTCCCCCCTTCATTGAAGCAATTTCCTCAGATTGCATTTTGGGGTTCAATCAAACCTTCGCTCTTCAGTGGTTAGATCTTCATTGTGGTCCCCCACTAACTTTTCCACATCCTAAAATACCCCACATCCCCCCGTAATTTAAAAACTTTCCACAACCCCTAAATCCCCAGGGGGAGCCTAAAAAATTCAAAAACCCCTCTTGGAAAACAATCAGGCCACAACTTTCCAAACAGAGTTCATCGTCCTAAATCACTCCCCGAAACTTTATCTATAAGGCCTATCAATAAAAATTGAAGAGATCCTTGAACTCCCAAAGGGTCGGGGTCAAAATTTGGGCACATCAAAAACCCCCTTTGAAAAAATTCTTTGGTGTACAGGTTTTTTTAAGTTTCAATGACCTGCTGGTTTCATTGGGGCCGATGGAGGAGTGGTGTTAGGGGGCAAGAACTTAAAGTTTTTGAAACTTTTTAAAAAATTGGGGCTTAAATCCAAAAAAAGAGGGAGGGGCCCGTCCAGTCCAAAGGACTTGGTCCCCAAATTTTTGCCAATAGATATTTTTTCACACTGGGGCCAAACACTTGATTTAAACCACCCAGGGGAAAATTTTCCCCAGTGACCCATCCTTGGGGTTTGACTTCCACATCACACACAATTTACTCATGTCAAAACTGTATTTCTTGAACACTCCAGGAGTTTCAGAGTGATACACCAGTAAAGGCTTCACTTTGGAAATCCCCACTAGCATTACCACACAAATATGCTATTAGCATGTCTTTCATAGGCTTGTGTCCTGGCATTGCCTTTTCCTCCTGCATGATGTAGGTCCTCCTGGCATTTTCTTCCAAAAAGAGCCTAAGCCACGGCTGTAATTAAACACTTGTTTGGGCTTGAAATTTTCAGCCTTACATATTCTTTAAACTCACGCACAAATTTTTCAGCCGCTTGTTTATCTGAACTGGCACCCTCACCATGCCTTACAACACTGTGTATGCCACTTCTCTTCTTGAATTTTTCGAACCAGCCTTTGCTGGCCTTAAATTCATCAACATCATCACTGGTTCCAGGCATTTTCTTGATAAGATCGATATGCAACTGCCTTGCTTTTTTTCACAAATTAATGACTGCACAACACTGTCACCCGCTAGCAGTTTTTCGTTTATCCACACCAACAACAATTTCTCCATATTTTCCATTGTTTGTGATCTCTGTTTCTTATTGTTTTCACTCTTTGCAACATTACCGTGATTTCTTTTTTTAGCTACAATGGAACCGATTTGTTGGGCTTTCTTGACGTATATTCCTGGCGAGCGGGGAAAACGTACACCCTATCATATTTTTCTATTATTTCTTTCTTCAGTTCTAGGGGTTTCATCACTTCTTTACCAAAGAATGGCACTAGAGCTTTTTTTGGGGGCCCAGTATTATTTATAGTCACAAATAATTAGGTAAAAGGTAGTAGGTTGGTAGACAGCAACCACCCAGGGAGGTACCCCGCCCCGGAGTGTAAACAAACCTGTATTTGTTTTCCATGATGGTGGATTGCTGGTGTTTTTTTTTCTGTCTCATAAACATGCAAGATTTCAGGGCCTTGCTACTTCTACTTACACTTATCCGCCACAATACATTACCGTTTTTTGTATACACACTCATCGAGTTTTCTTGATTTTATCTTAATAGTTTTTTCTTATTGTTCTCCTTTTATATCCAGGGGAAGTGGAATAAGAATCTTTCCTCCGTAAGCTGTTAAAAAAAGTCAACTAAAATGCCGGGGAAAAATTGGCTAGTAACCCCCGAAGGGGGGATGTTGTGCAATATAAGAGATGATTGAGAGTTATGAATGGGAAACTGGGTGTCCGGGTTTGGAGACAAATGGGGTAGGGGAGTTTATGGGGGGAAAAAAAGGGGTTAGGGCAAGGGTTTCAAAAGAAAAAAAAATTTGAAGCTAAAAATTTTAAAAAGGGAGTGGGGGGAATAATGTTGGGAAAAATCAGTTACGGAGGTAAAAAGGGAATATAAATGAAAAATCAAGGATTATGTGGAGTAAAAAAAAGGGGTGTAAAAATGGGTTAAGTAAGTGTTTTGCACCTGGAGAAGAGAGAAGGTTGGGGAAAAGTTAGTGAGGTGGGGAATTTTTAACCAATGAGAGAGAATTTTGGTTGGGGGCTTAATGCAAAGGGTAAAAATGTTGTGGGGGGAGTAAAGGGGTCTGGGGAAATGACAGCGGGGGGGGACTTATTCTGCTGTTTTCGGGCCTCAAAGCGTGATTATGTATGGTGAGGGAAAGTGTTGAATGATGATGAAAATATTTTTTTTTTGGGATTTTCTTCTTTTGGTCACCCGCCTGGGGGGGACGGCCACTTGTTTAAAAAAAAAAAAAAAAATCAAGGGCCAAAACAATGAATTGTTAATAAATGTTTTGTTTGAACCCCGGGATGATGTTCACTAAGAAACAATCCCTACACTGCGGAAAAATGTGCGGGAGGTGCGGGTGGCCTATGGCCTTTTGTGGTGGGCACTGGGGGAAAGGTTCCACTGCCAAAAGGGAGGAAAATTTCCAAAAAAACTGCACAAAAACTGAAACACACAAAAACAGAGAAAGACCCTCATTTAGCCCCATTTAATTGCGCGTTTGGGTTTTAAATCCCATTGAAGAATTGGGCACATTTTTTTCAACCCCCACGCAAACCTTATATTACGCGATTCACTGGGGGGGAAAATTTTGACCCGCCGCGTCCCCCTGCGGTTTAAACCATTGAGTGTGGGGAGTCCTAGTGCTAACCCCAGCCCCCCCACCCACCCCCCGCATCCCTCCCAGCGTTCAGTTTGGTTCGAACGGCAGGACAACAAAACCGGGAAGACCCTGTGTTTTTTTTTACATACATTTTCTCATTTTCACTGCATTTTGAAAACCTCCCAACAATCATGGCACCCAGTAAGCATACAAGTGTTCCAGCAAGTGATAAAAAAAGGGTTTAAAAGCTTTTTAAGTCTAGGAATTCCCAAAGAAAATCAGATATTAGATAAGTTTAAGAGTCCCCCAAATTGGGTGGATATAGTGGGGGGCCTTTGGGCCCTTTTAAATAAAGGGCTTTCTCGACAATTAGGAAGAATGAGGCGAATAAACAGCTTTTTAATGAAAACCCCAAAATGTGACCTCATGAAAAAAATTTGACACGGGGCCCCCCAACAAAAAAAAAAACAAAAAAAACTTGTTGTTTGGGAGGGATCGAAAAGAAAACAAGGAAAGGTGACCCCCAAATTTCATCTTAATTAGGGAAAAGGCATTACAGTTGTTTAAAGCAGTGTTTTTAAAAGGAAGGAAGGCCTAAAAAAATGAGTGTGTTTTACGAAAATTATTTCAAAACCCTTTGCTGCATAAAAGTTACATGATAAAGTTTTCTGGTGAAAGTGTTTTAGCTGATCAAAACAGCAGCAAGTAATTTTCCTGCTGAATTTCAGGAACTTTTTTTCTGAGGGTGGCTATAAGCCAAAGTGTTTAATGCTGACGAAGACGGGGTTTTTTGGAAAAAAATGCCAAAAACGAACTTTTATCAGTCAGCAAGAGAAAAATAAACCCGGCTTCAAAAGGGAGCAAAGGATCATTTACCTTTTTCCCTTTAGTAATGGTCAGGTGATTTTTGGAAGCCTTTAAATTTAAGCCAAGACTCCCGGTTTTGAGAGGGGTGGATAAAACACCTTATCAGTAATTTGGGGGTCAAACCAGCCGCATGGGTGACAGAGACAATTTTTTTGACTGGTTTGGGGATCACTTTCCCCGAAGTCAGGTTTACCTGCAAACAAGAACCTTGCATTTTGGGTCCTTCATTCCCGATAATTCCCTCTTTTATCCACAAGTTTGCTGATGTGACCCCCCCATATGTTGTATTTTTACCTCCCCAAAAACAACATTCTGATACAACCACTGGATCGGGGGGTTATTCAGGGCATTCAAGTGTAAACTACACAAAAAATTATAAAAAATAGTTCATCAATGGACTTGGGCTCCCAAACCCAAAACCCAAGCTTCTGGAGAAAATTTAACAGCAGATGCCATCAGCTATGCTAGAATTTGGGAAAGAAGTGCCCCAATCAACATTAAATGGGATAAAATTATGGCCTTCTGTAGTTAATTGTTTTACTGGTTTTCCCTTGCTTGGGGAGCCGGTTCAGAAATTGTTCAGCTGGGAAGGGGATTACCAGGGGTGGTTTTGAAGATATGAATGAAGATGATGTGAATGAACTTTAGAAGATAATGATGAAGACATGAGTCCAGAGGGAAAAGTTGGCAGAGTTTTATGCAAGATACAAGGGAGGGGGGATAAAAGAAGACCAAGAAGAACCTGAAGAAAAAAAAGTTAACATTTGGGAGTTACGTGAGCAGTTCCATGTTTTTGCTAAACCAGCAGACTTTTTTATTGAAGAGGACCCTGAAAAGCTAGAAGCAGGGGTTTTGAAAAGGGGTCTAGACCAGCTGATGATGCCTTTTCCGTCAGCTGTTAATTTAAAGCAGAATATTATTATTATTATTATAATCAAATAGAAGCGCTTTAAAACCCCAGGGGGGTTTCAAAAATAAAAAAAGCCCAGAGATCCATTACAGAATTTATGCAAAACAAAAAATACAACCATCGATTTCCCCCAGGGACTCTACCATCCACTTCCAAGACAACCAACAACCACCCCCAGCCCAGAGGGGCCAAAACCATCCATATCCACTTTCCCCTACCATCCACAAACATCACTACCCCCAATTTAAGGTAAGAAATACTATTATTTCTATTGCATTTGTAGTCTTAAGGTAATATATCACGACAATGAACTACAATTACATATTACCCTTAAATTTTTTGCAAGACTGTTGGTCAAAAAAAACTTGTTTGGTTTTTTGGGGACTCAGAACATAACCCTATTTTTCCCATTTTCTTTTAATTATCTAAACTTTTTACCTAACACGATGTTTTCAACCGTAACCCCGGCTAAATGAGGGTCAGCAAAAAAATTTTGGGGGACTGTAGTTGGGGACTGTTCTACCCAAGAACTGGGGGTTTTAATTTTGCAGCCATTGTATTATGGGAATTATTGTTCATTTGGGAGAAAAAACCCAAATTTTAACTCATCCCTCAGCTCAAAACGAAAAAATAATAAGTCATCCTCAGTTAACACAGCAGTATTATAACTTCACTGGTAAGCAAAACCAAAATTATAAGCCCGGTAAATAATTTTCCCTGGTAACTTATCAGGAAATTTTTTTATAGCTAAAGTCTTAAAAAACTGAAATATTATCTGTCGGGTTTTTTTGGAAATATTTTGTTTTTTTGGGTACCAAGTCTGGGTAAAAATTTTTTGAAATGCTAATACAAAAATTTTAAAAAATTATTTTTGAAAATAACGATAGATTCAGAAAATTCTTTTCTTCAGTTTTTAAATTTTAAAAATTTTTACACAAACAGAGGGAGCTATTACTATTAATAATGTTAGTCTAAGAAGCGACTGGCCCGGCCTCCCCATTTTCCCTAGCCTGAGGTTGGGGGGAAACCCATTTGAGGGGGTCAGTTGATGCTGTTTTTTCCCCTGTTTACTGGCCAGTTGATAACCCCCAGGGACACCTAGGGTTTTTTGGGTGGGCGGTGTCCCCAAAAGCACACGACAAGAAGGGGAAGAAAAAAGAGAGGTTAAGGGGCGAGGGGTGTAAGAGTAAACGTGAGAATTCCCCCACCCGTCACAGGGGAAAGTGTCAACGAGTTAATGAGGCTAGCACATTGAGCGCACATGGGGGTGTCACTCGCATGTACTGGGCCATCCACAGTAAACTCGCCGGGGAAAAAAGGCGCCAAACCAACCAAAAAAACATGCCACCCCCAGGGAAAACTTCCTTTTTCCAAGGGCCTGATAAAAATACTGACCCGATAAATGCAAAAAAAAAGAGATGACGAGGGGTTTCAGGTTTGGTGCAAAAAGCCCGATAATATACAAAGAAATCAACGAGGCAAACCAGCCCCCCCGAAAAACACCTGGCCCTCAATCTTAGACTCCTGGACTCAAGACCCACAGTGGCCGAGGATGCCAGAAGTGATGAACGGCCTTAAAAGTTTGCCATGAACATGAACATAAAATAAATGGTAAACAAACACTCCCCTTTTTTATTTTTTTCGTTCCCGCGTTTGTTTTTGACGAGTTTTTTTGGGGTTATGACACAAGATCACCACAGTTGGGGCATTAAGAATGATGAAAATCCCAATACATATATGCAAATGGCCCTTAGTGACCTTCAAATTCTTCAACTTGAGTGATATGTCATAAAGAAACTGATTTTTTTTTACGTTCCATTACTGAAAGTCCGGCTTCAACTGATGATGGATTAGTGACGAAGAGAAGTGTCAGTGTTATCCAACGATCACCCCCGGATTTAAATTTCTGGTTCATTTTGATAGGCTCTTTGAGGTCTAAAACCGGGTTCTGAACGATGGCATCCTACATCAATTTTTTTGATTGTTCTGCCAGGGCCCAAATGCTTTATTTAATGAGAGAGTCTTGAGGTCATGTCTATTTAGGGAAATTTTTATTTTATTTTGAGTTTCAGATATTTAGATGAAGGGGGTTACTGTGGTGGAGTTGGTAGAGGGGGGGTAGATGGGAGACTGGTGGGTGGTAGGGGGGGAACTTTGGGGGGTCTGAGGGGGTTTGGGGTGGCACACAGGGTGGTGGTACTGGTGGGTAGAAGGGGGAAAATAGTGGTAATGGTTGTAGAAAAGGCAATTTTGGGGGTGGGGGTGGGAGATGGGTATTTTGGGGTAGGTGGGGTAGGGGCCCGATGTTAGTTTATTATGAGAATTTGATGCAGTCTGCTGTATGGAGTGACAGGGGGGTCGGGAAAACTTTCACCAAGACCCAATCCACGGGTTTCAGGACAGCGGACTCTACCATCCAAGATATGACTGAGGCACTGTGATTCACTTTGGAAGCAGTGCCTGCTGAGGTCACTGAGGGAAATGTGTTGGGGTTGTTCATTCCACCAGTCACTTGCTGATGTGGTACTGGGATCAACACATCTGCTGCTGCCCTCTAGTGTCGAAGAGAACTAACAAGGGGAAAAGGAGTGCTCACCACCCGCCAGAGCCTTCCCTTTCCCCAACTGGACGTTCAATTTGGGAGTGTCAGCGGCTGCGGCTCCAGCTGCAGCCCAGCTGGCTTCTTCCCACTTTTGGGAGAGTCGGTTCAAGGCTGTTACGCTTTAATGGGTTTTTTTTGGCTCTTCACAGTTGAAAAATGTTTTGGGGGGCGACAGTTCCAAAACTGG
>WNWK01027119.1:0-26624 GCA_009830355.1 Cherax destructor
GCAAGAGTACCTGAAATCTTGCATGTTTTGAGACAAAGAAAGACACCAGCAATCCTACCATCATGTAAAACAGTTTAGGTTTCTGTTTCACAGTCACCTGGCAGGATGGTAGTCCTCCTGAGTGGTTGCTGTCTACCAACCTACTACCTATATATATATATATATATATATATATATATATATATATATATATATATATAATATATATATATATAAAATATATATATATATATATATATATATATATATATATATATATATATATATAATATATATTTTTATATATATATATAATATATATATATATATATATATAATATATATATATATATATATAATATATATATATATATATATATATATATATATATATATATATATATATATATATATATATATATATATAATATATATATATATATATATATATATATATATATATATATATATATATATAATATATATATATATATATATATATATATATATTATATATATATATATATATATATATATATATATATATATATATATATATATATATATATATATATATATATATATATATATATATATATATAAAAAAATATTAAAAAATTAATACAGACAAACACGCAGGCGGGGTATGTACCAGAAAAAGATCTGTCAGCGTTTCAAATCCGCCCCAAAGGGCCCGGTCTGGCGAACTTCCCCGTATGCTCTGACACTAAAAGAAAACAATGCCGCAAAACGGGCGGGTTGAAGCCAACCCCCAGGGGGAAAAAAGGGGCCTCAGGCATGGTTTAAACCTCCATTTCTTTCTGTCCTGATTTTTGGTTAAAGCGTTATTGGGAACCTTGCCAACCTCCTGAAGCCTCGAATCCGGACTGATTTTCTCGAATTTTGGTTTATAAAACCCATGGGGGCGAAACGTTTTTTAATAAAGGTATTTAACATTCCACACACTCTTTTTGTACAAGGCCTACTGGCCATGCTTGGCAGCCCTTTCACACCCAGCCATGTGTCTGTCCAACCTGTATTGTTAAAGTTACTAAAAAGTACTTCTAGTGACTACCTGGCACTGTTCCACCATCTACCACTCAACCTGACACTATGTTCCACTCATCTACCACTCAACCTGACACTATGTTCCACTCATCTACCCTAACCTGACACTATGTTCCACTCATCTACCCTCAACCTGACACTATGTTTCACCATCTACCACTCAACCTGACACTATGTTCCACTTATCTACCACTCAACCTGACACTATGTTCCACTATCTACCACTCACCCTGACACTATGTTCCACTTATCTACCACTCAACCTGACACTGTTCCACCTATCTACCCTCAACTTGACACTATGTGCCACCATCTACCACTCAACCTGACACATGTTCCATTATCTACCCTAACCGACACTATTTTCCCCACTCATCTACCACTCAACCTGACACTATGTTCCACTTATCTACCACTCAACCTGACACTGTTCCACTCATCTACCACTCAACGTGACACTATGTTCCACTTATCTACCACTCAACCTGACACTGTTCCACTCATCTACCACTCAACCTGACACTGTTCCACTCATCTACCACTCAACCTGACACTATGTGCCACTCATCTGCCACTCGGTTGCTTTTTTGCACCTTTTCCAAATATATTTTTTTCACTTTAATAAATCATCACTACGAGTCTTGTTTGTTGATATCTTCAGCACATTATTTATAAACCCGTTTGATTATCACTTAGGTTACTTTATAGCAATAATTACTGTTAATTTGAGTACGTGTACTCAACTTGAGTACGAATATACATAATTATCGTCATGTATGTGATTTAGATTCGAGTTCATGACTCGGCACTAAATTGTAGAGTGATACTGAGTGTCTAATAGAGATTAAAAAAAAACAATGTTATCTAGAAAGAGACGAAGGCATCTTGTATGATATATCTTAGTATGTGGCATAATAGGTTTAAAATCTATTGACTATACGATGGTCATAAAGGCTACATTCCACTTGTATACTTGCAGTCAAGTAGGCTTTAATATTTAATACAAGGAAGCCCAACAGATCAGCAGAAGCAGCCATGGAAGGTGTGCTGGTACGTAATATAAACAACACAATTTGAGCAACTATCAGCTCTGTACACTAACCTATCCTTATAGAGACCCCTCGGCTTGCTTTAATATGCTCCCAGCTCATTAAAGATGTCAAGGGTGTAAGCCACACCAAGCGGCACTCTGATTTATTGCCCGATAAAGATTATTATCAGTGTCGTGATTTAAAATAGCAGGAGACTGAGTGAGGGAATAGAGAAGAGAGGAAGGGATAACAGATGGATATAAGAACGTGTTGCTATCCTCTCCTCCAGATGGCCATCCCTCACTCAACACAGCATAATACAGTAGCGTCGAGGCGTTTAAGCAGTCAGTGTCCAGCTTCTCGGGAGGCATCAAGGACTGGTTGCTCTCCTGGCCCACTCTGGTCACTTGTTGACCTTAGGCATGGTGCCAGGCAGCAGCATCAGGAAGGTCAGAGGTAATTCTGAGTCAGGGTACAATCAGGTGCTCTTATACCATGGCCTCACGTATAGTATAACCTCAGATATAGCAAGTTCCTTTGTGAACGACTGTTGTATATTCACTCACAGGATGAGTGACACTATCCAGTCAACTCACCATCGGAGCAAAGTTTATAATCTAACGTCCGTACACACACAAGTCATAGTGGGACTGGAAAGCATATCCTTGGGGGTGTCCACTCGTTACCCTTTCCCAAACTTCATACCCCACACCTGTGAATGCTGAAAGTTTTTTTTATATCTGCTTGAACACCTTCCCTGTTAACCCTGCTTTCTCCTATTTTGTGTTAGTTACCAGTTGTCAAAGGCATAGCTATAGAATATCTAAAGCCTTGGCCAAACGAGATCTAAACGCAACATTCACACAGCCAATGGATGACACCACTGCGCTGCTAGGTTTACCCACCTACTCTTATCTACATTTCTCTAACCTTTTGAGATTACCCAGGATATGCATAGGTGTGTGTATGTGTGTACTGGCCTGCATGTGGTTACAGGTGTCTAATCTCAGCTCCTGGCTCCACCAAGAGCTGAGTGGGTGTATGTGCTCAAATGCTTCCTGATTTCATTCACTAGGGTACATGCAGCTACTGCCCTCACCACTCTATAAACAGAGACAACTTGAGAACCACAAACATATGACATATATACAGTAAGTTTATTTAGGTACAGGTACACAAATACAGTTATACAAATTATCATACATAGTAATGTGTGTAAATTACCTACGATAACCCAAAGTGACTTATTGGCCTACTGGCCAACGGCTTTGTAACCTGTCATGAGTGTGACCAGCTCTACCTGGAGCTCATTACCTTTGAAACTTGGTCATAATTGTGACCAGATCTAGTTCATTACCGCTGTAACTTGTTCAGCTATCAAAACTTTGGAGTCCAGTCCCTGGACCAATTATGTACCTCTGTAATCTTTTGACTACCGCCCACAGGATGGGTATGGGGTGCATAATAAAGATATTAAACTAAACTAACTGGCCAACGAGAGGCAGGTCTATCTCACACCCATCCAACAACAAACAGATCTCGTTGCCACTAGCATAAATGAGACGTCAGAAGTGTTCTATTGATGACAGCTAAGGAGAACCAGGGTGACAGCTAGCAGCCTTCATACGAGGTTACAATAGCAACTAACCCTCACTAGACAGCTGATATTTACTCATAGAAAACGGAGGTTCTCCAAGGACAGGCTGAAGTAAAACAGATGTTATCAACACACGTCCACAAGCACACTATTCTTTTTTTTCTATTGCTTGAACCCATGCTTCCTGATTATGCGGGGCCAGATTTTTGGCTGATGACCCTGTTAATAAGACGTGCCGGCAGGAAGACGTTCACAAACTGGCTAAAGGACACCGGTAGCGAGTGTTCCTTGAGATAAGCTAAAATTAAAATACGTGGTGGTAGTGGATTTCCTATATCATTTTGAAAATAACTTTGTCCAGTCTGAATCCCGTTTGCGTGTTAGTTCCGGCACTTTGTTTTTCTTTTCTTTTGTATATTGCTATTTGTATACTTCATTAAATCTCCCTTGTTTTGCATCTTTTGTAGTATATTTTCAGAGGTTAATACGAAATAATCTTAATAATGGAGTTTAATTTTGACATTCTTTTTCTGCATATTGTAAGCTTTATTATGAAGCTCCTCTATATAGTGGGATTTTTTGGGAAAATGTGATTGAGAAAGTAAATCGAAAATTGAATAGCCTTGCTACGTGTTACTCAATTTTGTACTCACATAATTGTGGTTGCAGGTTTCGAGACTCAGCTCCTGGCCCCGCCTCTTCACTGATCACTACTGGGTCCTCGCTCTCCCTGCTCCATGAGCTTTATCATACCTGGTCTTAAAGCTATGTATGGTTCCTGCCTCCACTACCTCACTTTCCAGACTATTCCGGTTCCTGACTACTCTATGACTGAAGAAATACTTCCTAACATCCCTTTGACTCATCTGAGTCTTAAATTTCCAATTGTGACCCCTTGTTTCTGTGTCCCCTCTCTGGAACATCTTGTCTCTGTCCACCTTGTCTATTCCACGCAGTATTTTGTATGTCGTTATCATGTCTCCCCTAACCCTCCTGTCCTCCAGTGTTGTCAGGCCGATTTCCCTTAGCCTTTCTTCGTAGGACAATCCCCTTAGCTCTGGAACTAACCTTGTTGCAAACCTTTGTACTTTTTCTAATTTCTTAACGTGCTTGACCAGGTGTGGGTTCCAAACTGGTGCTGCATATTTCAGTATGGGCCTGACGTACACGGTGTACAGTCTTGAACGATTCCTTACTAAGATATCGGAACGCTATTCTCAGGTTTGCCAGTCGCCCATATGCTGCAGCAGTTATCTGGTTGATGTGTGCTTCCGGAGACGTGCTTGGTGTTATACTCACCCCAAGATCTTTCTCCTTGAGCAAGGTTTGCAGTCTTTGGCCACCTAGCCTATACTCTGTCTGTGGTCTTCTTTGCCCTTCCTTGAGCTTCATGACTTTGCATTTGGCATGGTTAAATTCGAGAAGCCAGTTGCTGGACCAGGTGTCCAGCCTCTCCAGGTCTGTTTGAAGTCCTGCCCGATCCTCATCTGATTTGATTCTCCTCATTAACTTCACATCATCTGCGAACAGGGACACTTCTGAGTCTATCCCTTCCATCATGCCATTCACATATACCATAAATAGCTCTGGTCCTAGGACTGACCCCTGTGGGACCCCGCTCGTCACAGGCGCCCACTGCGATACCTCATCACGTACCATGACTCGTTGTTGCCTCTGTCAGGTATTCTCTGATCCATTATATATATATATATATATATATATATATATATATATATATATATATATTTAATCAATATATATATATATATATATATATATATATATATATATATATATATATATATATATATATATATATATATATAACAACACTGCGACTAGCCAAGGAGTCGAACCCATGTTGTTTTGGCCCTCCTCATGGTGAGCGAAAACACATGGCGCTCTAGTCCACGTGATACCTTGAGGATTGTGTTGTCCCGTGGACTAGAGCGTCATGGGTTCGACTCCTTGGCTAGTCGCAGTGTTGTTATTGATCAATACCACTCGTTCGTGGGTACAATAATATAAAATACTGCTCGTTATGCTAGTGCACCAAACAGGGAGTAGAATGAAATTTGCTCAGAAGCATCACACCACCGTATGTCCTCGGATGACGGTAAAACACCTAGCTTGGATGGGTGCGTCATTCTTGACGGACCCGTGGACTAGAGCGTCACGTGTTTTCGCTCACCATGAGGCGGGCCAAAGCAGCATGGGTTCAACTCCTTGGCTAGTCGCAGTGTTGATATTGATCAATACCATTCGTTCGTGGGTACAAATCTATATATATATATATATATATATATATATATATATATATATATATATATATATATATATATATATATATATATATATGTATATATATATATATATATATATATATATATATATCTGATTGTAGTAATTATTGACTAGCTTACTGTGTGACAGGTCGCCCAGAAGTGCCCCGTGGAATCCAAACTTTGTCTAACCAAGAGGAAGATTCAGCCATAGCCTTGGCACCTCCCTCAGACTTCCTCATAGGAAGCAAGATAAACTCTTACCTTTACTCTGTACACTTAGGCACTCTTACTCTTGAGAGAAGAAGAGTTTTGTTAACCAAAACTTACTCTTTTCATATTTTTTTTAATTCTTGTTTTACTAATAATATTATTAGTATTGTATAATATTATTATTTACATTCGTGGAGTGGGGAAATCTGCAAGACCGTAGATGGGCGAGACAGCGCCTGGGGTGGGAGACGAAGTGTGGCGTCAGGCAGGAGAGAAGACAGCGCCTGGGGTGGGAGACGGAGTGTGGCGTCAGGCAGGAGAGAAGACAGCGCCTGGGGTGGGAGACGGAGTGTGGCGTCAGGCAGGAGAGAAGACAGCGCCTGGGGTGGGAGACGAAGTGTGGCGTCAGGCAGGAGAGAAGACAGCGCCTGGGGTGGGAGACGAAGTGTGGCGTCAGGCAGGAGAGAAGACAGCGCCTGGGGTGGGAGACGGAGTGTGGCGTCAGGCAGGAGAGAAGACAGGCGCCCACCGTCATACTTTTATACTCACTGAATGGGCTGTAGGGTAGAGTTGTTGCTTTGTCCGTCCCTTAGTCTGTTCTGTCTGGCTCTGTTTCTGTCTGTCTCACACACAACACGCATAATTCGTGATGAATTGTGAAAAAAATGTACTTATTGTCTGACTTTTTTGGGTTATCCTAGGTAATTTACACATATGCTGCTATGTACGATAATTTGTGTAACTGTATTTATGTGTATCTGTACTTAAATAAACTTACTAGTTACTTGTTTGCTTACTTACTGGCGTCCTCTTGTCATTCTGTTACTCTCTTTTACAGGTTGTCTGAGAAAGTTTTCAATTATATCGTCGTCAATTATATCAATTATCTCTGCTCTCCACCAGGGAGGGTCCTGGCTCCCTCTGTTTCTCACTGATTGATGCTTATTATCAACTGATCTGTGTCGATCATCTCTATAATTCTCTCTGTATACGTAATAGTGACGGAGCCTTCTGCCTTTTTTTTCTATGATTCACACACCTATGCGTTACTACACACACCCACCCTCACGTCACCTCACTCTTCCACACGTCCTCCACGTCACCTCACTCTTCCACACGTCCTCCACGTCACCTCACTCCATTCCCTTTTAAGACTTACAAGAAGTAACGGTTTCGGGAAATCAGTTAACTATTGCCAGATTTCCCACAACCTAGATAATACATGGTAGTCCTTAATATAGATAGTAGTAGATAGTTCTCAGCAGATAACCTCGGTGTGGACTTCTGCTGTCTGCCTTTCCCATGTACTCCCACGTACTCTAACGAACTCCTATGATCGTGGCAGTGGCTCGAGAGTGTCGTGCAGGACTGCAGCTAAATTATAGAACTACTCAAAATTCGTCTTTCTATGCTAGCTATCCCTGATTAGGTCGTATTATTTAATGATATCGCCTGCTCAGCGGCTTCTTCAGTCGGCTACAGGCGAACGCAACACAGGCGACTTTCACCAAACATTATAAAAAACTTCACAATGAGAGGACAGGCAATTATACAGATCATGTCATTCCCAGAGGTCATTCCAGAAGCCGTTCCCAGAGGTCATTCCAGAGGCCATTCCCAAAGGTCATTCCCACAGGTCATTCCAGAGGTCATTACTTCTCTTGCCTTTCATTTTTGCTACGAAAATATTATATCACACTCATTATCATTATTATTATTATTATAATATAAACACGCTGGATAACAGGTATATCTTGCTACTTCTACTTACACTTAGGTCACACTACACAGCATGCACATGCATATTTTTTCTTAATAGCTCTTGTTCTTCTTTATTTCCTCTATTCTCCATGGGAAAGTGGAAAAGA
Source organism: Cherax destructor (assembly GCA_009830355.1). Taxonomy (NCBI): domain Eukaryota; kingdom Metazoa; phylum Arthropoda; class Malacostraca; order Decapoda; family Parastacidae; genus Cherax; species Cherax destructor. The sequence continues at coordinate 8,039 of WNWK01027119.1, forward strand.
ATCTTTCCTCCGTAAGCCATGCGTGTCGTATGAGGCGACTAAAATGCCGGAGCAATGGGCTAGTAACCCCTTCTCCTGTACACATTTACTAAAAAAGAGAAGAAAAACTTTATAAAACTGGGTTGTTTGAATGTGCGTGGATGTAGTGCGGATGATAAGAAAGAGATGATTGCTAATGTTATGAATGAAAAGAAGTTGGATGTCCTGGCCCTAAGCGAAACAAAGCTGAAGGGGTTAGGCGAGTTTCAGTGGGGAGAAATAAATGGGATTAAGTCAGGAGTATCTGAGAGAGTTAGAGCTAAGAAAGGGGGTAGCAATAATGTTGAAAGATCAGTTATGGAAGGAGAAGAGGGAATATGTGAATCAAAATAAGGGTCGGATACGAAAAGTGGGTCATAATAAGCGTGTATGCACCTGGAGAAGAGAGGAGTGTAGAGGAGAGAGAGAGATTTTGGGAGATGTTAAGCGAATGTATAGGAACTTTTGAACCAAGTGAGAGAGTAATTGTGGTAGGGGACCTAAATGCTAAAGTAGGAGAAACATGTATAGAGGGTGTGGTAGGTAAGTTTGGGGTGCCAGGTGTAAATGATAATGGGAGCCCTTTGATTGAACTTTGTATAGAAAGGGGTTTAGTTATAGGCAATTCATATTTTAAGTAAAATAGGATAAATAAATACAAGATATGATGTAGGGCGTAATAACAGTAGTTTGTTGGACTACGTATTGGTAGATAAAAGACTGTTGAGTAGACTTCAGGATGTACATGTTTATAGAGGGGCCACAGATATATCAGATCACTTTTTAGTTGTAACTACAGTGAGAGTAAAAGGTAGATGGGATACAAGGAAAATAGAAGCAACAAGTAAGAGAGAGGTTAAGGTTTATAAACTAAAAGAGGAGGCAGTTAGCGTAAGATATAAACAACTACTGAAGGATAGATGGGCTAGTGAGAGTATAGGCAACGGGGTTGAAGATGTATGGGGTAGGTTTAAGAATGTAGTGTTAGTGTTCGGCAGAAGTTTGTGGTTATAGGAAAGTGGGTGCGGGAGGAAAGAAGAGCGATTGGTGGAATGATGATGTAAAGAGAGTAGTACAGGAGAAAAAGTTAGCATATGAGAGGTTTTTACAAAGTAGAAGTGATGCAAGGAGGGAGGAGTATATGGAGAGAAAAAGAGAGGTTAAGAGAGTGGTGAAGCATTGTAAAAAAGAGAGCAAATGAGAGAGTGGGTGAGATGTTATCAACGAATTTTGTTGAAAATAAGAAAAAGTTTTGGAGTGAGATTAATAAGTTGAGGAAGCCTGGGGAACGATTGGATTTGACAGTTAAAAATAGGAGAGGAGAGTTATTAAATGGAGAGTTAGAGGTATCGGGAAGATGGAGGGAATATTTTGAGGAGTTGTTAAATGTTGATGAAGACAGGGAAGCTGTGATTTCGTGTATAGGGCAAGGAGAAATAACATTTTGTAGGAGTGAGGAAGAGTCAGATGTGAGTGTGGATGAAATTCGTGGGGCAGTGGGTAGAATGAAAGGGGGTAATGCAGCTGGGATTGATGGGATAAAGATAGAAATGTTAAAAGCAGGTGGAGATATAGTTTTGGAGTGGTTGGTGCTATTATTTAATAAATGTATGGAAGAGGGTAAGGTACCTAGGGATTGGCAGAGAGCGTGTATTGTTCCTTTGTATAAAGGCAAAGAGGACAAAAGAGAGTGCAAAAATTATAGGGGGATAAGTCTGTTGAGCATACTTGGTAAAGTGTATGGTAGAGTTATTATTGAAATAATTAAGAGCAAGACGGAGAGTAGGATAGCAGATGAATAAGGAGGTTTTAGGAAAGGTAGGGGGTGTGTAGACCAAGTGTTTACAGTGAAACATATAGCTGAACAGTATTTAGATAAGGGTAAAGAGGTTTTTGTGGCATTTATGGATTTGGAAAAGGCATATGACAGGGTGGATAGGGGGGCAATGTGGCAGATGTTGCAGGTGTATGGAATAGGAGGTAGTTTATTGAAAGCAGTGAAGAGTTTATACGAGGATAGTGTGGCTCAGGTTAGAGTATGTAGGAGAGAGGGAGATTATTTCCCAGTAAAAGTACACCTTAGACAAGGATGTGTGATGTCACCATGACTGTTCAATATATTTATAGATGGGGTTGTAAGAGAAGTGAATGCTTGGGTGTTGGCAAGAGGTGTAGGGTTAAAAGATAAAGTATCTAACACAAAGTGGGAGTTGTCACAGTTGCTCTTTGCTGATGACACTGTGCTTTTGGGAGATTCTGAAGAGAAGTTGCAGAGGTTGGTGGATGAGTTTGGTAGGGTATGTAAAAGAAGAAAATTAAAAGTGAATATAGGAAAGTATGGTGATGAGAATAACAAAAAAAAAATAGGTGATGAAAGATTGGATATCAGATTGGAGGGAGAGAGTATGGAGGAGGTGAATGTATTGAGATATTTAGGAGTGGACGTGTCAGAAGATGGGTCTATGAAGGATGAGGTGAATCATAGAATTGATGAGGGGAAAAGGGTAAGTGGTGCACATAGGAGTCTGTTGAGACAAAGAACTTTGTCCATGGAAGCAAAGAGGGGAATGTATAAGAGTATAGTTATACCAACACTCTTATATGGGTGTGAGACATGGGTGGTGAATGTTGCAACAAGGAGAAGGCTGGAGGCAGTGGAGATGTCATGTCTGAGGGCAATGTGTGGTGTGAATATAATGCAGCGAATTCGTAGTGTGGAAATTAGGATGAGGTGCGGGATTACCAAGACTATTATCCAGAGGGCTGAGGAGGGGTTGTTGAGGTGGTTTGGACATGTAGAGAGGATGGAACAAAGTAGAATGACTTCGAGAGTGGATAAATCTGTAGTGGAGGGAAGGCGGGGTAGGGGTCAGCCAAGAAAAGGTTGGAGGGAGGGGTTAAAGGAGGTTTTGTGTGCGAGGGGCTTGGACTTCCAGCAAACATGCATGAACGTATTTGATAGGAGTGAATGGAGACAAATGGTTTTTAATACTTGACGTGCTGTTGGAGTGGAAGCAAAGTAACATTTATGAAGGGATTCAGGGAAACAGGCAGGCCGGACTTCGAGTCCTGGAGATGGGAAGTACAGTGTCTGCACTCTGAAGGAGGGATGTTAAATGTTGCAGTTTTATAACTATAGTGTAAGCATGCCTCTGGCAAGACAGTGATGGAGTGAATGATGATGAAAGTTTTTCTTTTTCGGGCCACCCTGCCTTGGTGGAAAACGGCCGATGTGTTAATAAAAAAAAATATATTATTATTATTATTTTATTATTATTATTATTATTATTATTATTATTATTATTATTATTATTATTATTATTATTATTATTATTATTTGTGAATTACATAGGGAGTGGGGAATGGGAAGCAGTGTGGTTTAATCCATTGTAGTGGTGACCCTGTAATCTCTTCTGGGGTGACCACCCCCCACTTCGCGATCCGGTCCCAGACCAGGCGTGGTTGCTGGTCTGATCAACTAGGCTGGAGGATCATTGTAGTTTATCGAGTGCTCAGTTTTGAAAGAACACCGTGTATGTATACTGAGTGCTCAGTTTTGAAAGAACACCGTGTATGTATACTGAGGGCTCAGTTTTGAAAGAACACCGTGTATGTATACTGAGTGCTCAGTTTTGAAAGAACACCGTGTATGTATACTGAGTGCTCAGTTTTGAAAGAACACCGTGTATGTATACTGAGTGCTCAGTTTTGAAGGAACACCGTGTGTGTGTATACCGAGTACTCAGTTTTGAAGGAACACCGTGTGTGTGTGTGTATACCGAGTACTCAGTTTTGAAGAACACCGTGTGTGTGTGTGTATACCGAGTGCTCAGTTTTAAAGGAACACCGTGTGTGTGTGTATACCGAGTGCTCAGTTTTGAAGGAACACCGTGTGTGTGTGTATACCGAGTACTCAGTTTTGAAGGAACACCGTGTGTGTGTGTGTATACCGAGTACTCAGTTTTGAAGGAACACCGTGTGTGTTTTGTATACCGAGTACTCAGTTTTGAAGGAACACCGTGTGTGTGTGTGTATACCGAGTACTCAGTTTTGAAGGAACACCGTGTGTGTGTGTATACCGAGTACTCAGTTTTGAAGGAACACCGTGTGTGTGTGTGTATACCGAGTACTCAGTTTTGAAGGAACACCGTGTGTGTGTGTGTATACCGAGTACTCAGTTTTGAAGGAACACCGTGTGTGTGTGTATACCGAGTACTCAGTTTTGAAGGAACACTGTGTGTGTGTGTGTGTGTGTATACCGAGTACTCAGTTTTGAAGGAACACTGTGTGTGTGTGTGTATACCGAGTACTCAGTTTTGAAGGAACACCGTGTGTGTGTGTGTATACCGAGTACTCAGTTTTGAAGGAACACTGTGTGTGTGTGTGTGTATACCGAGTACTCAGTTTTGAAGGAACACCGTGTGTGTGTTTGTATACCGAGTACTCAGTTTTGAAGGAACACCGTGTGTGTGTGTGTGTATACCGAGTACTCAGTTTTGAAGGAACACTGTGTGTGTGTGTGTGTGTGTATACCGAGTACTCAGTTTTGAAGAAACACTGTGTGTGTGTGTGTATACCGAGTACTCAGTTTTGAAGGAACACCGTGTGTGTGTGTGTATACCGAGTACTCAGTTTTGAAGGAACACCTGTGTGTGTGTGTATACCGAGTACTCAGTTTTGAAGGAACACCGTGTGTGTGTGTGTATACCGAGTACTCAGTTTTGAAGGAACACCGTGTGTGTGTGTGTATACCGAGTACTCAGTTTTGAAGGAACACCGTGTGTTGTGTGTATACCGAGTACTCAGTTTTGAAGGAACACCGTGTGTGTGTGTATACCGAGTACTCAGTTTTGAAGGAACACCGTGTGTGTGTGTGTATACCGAGTACTCAGTTTTGAAGGAACACCGTGTGTGTGTGTGTATACCGAGTACTCAGTTTTGAAGGAACACCGTGTGTGTGTGTGTATACCGAGTACTCAGTTTTGAAGGAACACTGTGTGTGTGTGTGTGTGTGTGTGTATACCGAGTACTCAGTTTTGAAGGAACACTGTGTGTGTGTGTGTATACCGAGTACTCAGTTTTGAAGGAACACTGTGTGTGTGTGTGTATACCGAGTACTCAGTTTTGAAGGAACACCGTGTGTGTGTGTGTGTATACCGAGTACTCAGTTTTGAAGGAACACCGTGTGTGTGTGTGTGTGTATACCGAGTACTCAGTTTTGAAGGAACACTGTGTGTGTGTGTGTATACCGAGTACTCAGTTTTGAAGGAACACCGTGTGTGTGTATACCGAGTACTCAGTTTTGAAGGAACACCGTGTGTGTGTATACCGAGTACTCAGTTTTGAAGGAACACCGTGTGTGTATACCGAGTACTCAGTTTTGAAGGAACACCGTGTGTGTATACCGAGTGCTCAGTTTTGAAGGAACACCGTGTGTGTGTACGGAGTACTCAGGTGCCGAGCCCTACACATCTACAACACAATGGTCCACCCTGGTTCTGGCAATAAGCTATCGGGTTTTCTTCTTGTCAACATCTTCCACCAGTTGTAACAACTTGATCTCCCACTTCACCAATATTCTTCTTCCTTGCGTCTCTCCGTCTCCTCCTCTCGCAGATCCCTGGACACGCCAGAAGGAATCTTGCATTTCTGTGTATTAATGTGTGTTATGATGATTGGTGTGTGAGGGACTCGTCAGAACAGTAACGATAGTGGCGGGGATAGAGATAGTGTTGTTTTTCATGGTCAAGACGAATGTGGGAGGGAAATAAAGAGACTGGTCGAGAGAACCTGCCTGGTGGATCATGCAGCACCTGCCTGGTGGGTCATGCAGCATCTGCTTGGTGCTCCATGTAAGAGCAGGCCTGTGTCAAAAGCTTGAAGCTGTTGGATATAGTTTGCGTTTAAAGTAGAATTATGCAAGAGATTTCAACTCAGATGTTTGCGCTGGCGCGTGTAGTTGTGTATCTCGTGTCCATCCAGCACACGGTAGAGAGAGCGCATGGAGCCACCAACGCCCCTGGAACCAGGCCCTCGAAGATCTAACACTGGCACATTTGGGAATATTATTGACAGGTCACTAACCCGGTGTAGCTGGGGTAATGGTAGGTTGTTAGGGGCAGGTGTTGTTGTAGGTGGTGAGGTGCCGGGGTAGTGGTAGGTGGTGAGGTGCCGGGGTAGTGGTAGGTGGTGAGGTGCCGGGGTAGTGGTAGGTGGTGAGGTGCCGGGGTAGTGGTAGGTGGTGAGATGCAGGGGTGGTGGTGGGTGAGGGCAGTAGCAGGAGTGCGGATGGTGTGTATGTATATGTGTGTGTGTCAGCTAGACCACTCAGTGTGGTAGTGAGAGCCGTGCGTGGTGGTGGTGTGTGTGTGTACCTAGTGCCTCCAGAAACCACACACTCACACGCACGCACACGTCCACGCACCCGCAACCCCGCCAGTCCATCGCGTGTTTGGCGGCGCGTGAGTGAAACTCGACACGTGTAGAGTATAGGGTGAGCCATTCCCTAAAATTTATTCATTATAAAGGCGAGAAAATGCACATGTGAAAGATTTCGAGCCATCTTCAGTGAGCGAAATAAGTTGACAGTGAGAGTGCCTAGAAAACACACACGTCATGTAATACGCAAATAAACACTGATATGTCCAATCCTACAATGTGACTAGGTTTAGCGCTTCTTTTTTATAATAATAATAATACAATGTGACTCAGGTGACTGACGTAGAGAAATTTGTTTACACATTGGGTCACTCAGGTTATGGACTAGGTGCTGCAGCAGGTGTTTAGTTTGCAGGTGTTGTGTAGGCAACACTAAGTTGACACTTGTTTGGGAGGACGGAAGTTGACCTGTGCGGGTTGATCTAAGACTTCCAGCTCTGTGTTAGACATGTGTACTCACCTATATGTGGTTGGAGGGGTCGATTCACAGCTCCTAGTCCCTGTGTGTGTGTGTGTATTCACCTACGGTTTTAGCGTTCCCCATTGATTATAATAATAAATAATCTCGCCCTCAAACAGCCTGTCCCTGTCTGTCCTATCACTTCCCGTGAATATATTGTATGTTGTTATCATGTCTCCCTTGGTTCTTCTGTCCTCCAAGGTCGTTACATTCTGTTATTATCTCTTCGTAGTTCATGCCCCTTAGCTCGGGGACAATCCTCTTTGCATGCTTCTGCACTTTCTCCAGTTTGTGTACGTATAAGAAGTAAACAATGGGGGAAGCAGAGCTTGAGGGAGGTAGTGCTTGAGGGAGGTAGTGCTTGAGGGAGGTAGTGTTGCCTTGAGGGCAGACTGGCAGAGGTCAGGTTGGATGACAAATCACAGTAGGGGTCCTCGCTTGGCTCGCGCGCACACACATGCCTGAAGGCCTCCACATGCCTACCTACTAACTTCCTCCTCGTCCTCTTCCTCCTCCTCTTCCTCCACCTCCTCTTCTTCCTCGTCCATGCAACCTGTTCACCACCAGTCAAGGATAATTTAATCCTGAATACGGGCTTATGGGGATTAAAGTAAACTCTGTGTATAATACTAGGCTATACACCCCTCCCAGCGTTACACTACACTGCTGCTATCAGTGCATACACAAAAACAAGGATATACTTATCAGAATTTATGCAAGCATATCAGCTTAAGTTCATTTTTGGTACATATGACATGAAGTTCAATACATGGAAGTGGTATATTTGACAAGAACTTCAGTACATTAAGAGGGTATATAAGACATGAACTTCACTACATGAAGGTGGTATATATAACATGAAGAGGGTATATATGACGGGAATAAAATCTCAGACTCAGTTTTAGTGACGTGAAGAAAGACTTTCGTGACACTTTTTATGAGAAAAATATACCTACTTTTTTTTCAAGAGGCTGACAAAGTGGACTGAGAGGGTCACTTTTTTTGAAGTAAAAATAGAAGACAGTTGCTGAAACTCCTCTTCCACTGGCCTTATTCTTCTTATTAAGTGTTCGATCCTGTATAAGTGTAGAGATAAGGTGTTCGATCCTGTAGACGTGTGCAGATAAGGTGTTCGATCCTGTAGAGATCTGCAGATAATGTGTTCGATCCTGTAGAATTGTAGAGATAAGGTGTTCGATCCTGTAGACGCGTGCAGGTAAGGTGTTCGATCCTGTAGAGATGTGCAGATAAGGTGTTCGATCATGTAGAAGTGCAGATAGGGTGTTCGATCCAGTAGAAGTGGGCATATAAGGTGTTCGATCATGTAAATGTGTGTGGATAAGGTGTTCGATCCTGTATAAGTGTGTAGATAAGGTGTTCGATCCTGGAGAAGTGTGCAGATAAGGTGTTCGATCCTGTATAAGTGTGGAGATAGGGTGTTCAATCCTGTAGAAGTGTGCAGATAAGGTGTTCTATCATGTAGAAGTGTGGAGATAGGGGGTTCGATCCTGTAGATGTGTGGAGATAGGGGGTTCGATCCTGTAGGTAGATGAGAGTCTTAGATTCGTAAGTGAATGGCCAACAGACTACAGGATGAGTATGTGGCACATATCAAACTAACTCTGCTCTGGTATTAGTAACGTGATTATCATCTTGAAGGACGGAGGACTGTTGTGGGTCGCTTCTTGAATCAAGAGTTAATTGTGGGTAGCATCTTGAATTAAGAGTTAATTGTTGTGGGTAGCATCCTGGAGTAGGAAGACAAGGGGGATCAAGGGTGCCAAATGCTTGACTTTAGGAAGCTGGCCTAGCCGAGTGCTTCCTGCTCCCGACGCGAGATTACCAGATGAAAGCGTGAGACATCAAGGTCCTCGGAGGCTGCAGGAGACAGGAAGGAAGGTGTCCTTGTCACGGACAGGAACCTGTCACTTGATATCTCACCCCCTTGTCTCCTTCGCACGATTCGTATGGGTGCGCACAGAGGGGCTATCCTACCTACCTCTCCTCTAATGCGAAGGATGTCACTGCAGGTTTTGTGTTTTGTGGCTTCGTGAGTAGCATCTCCGTTCTGTGGTTTTTACAGAAAGTTAAAACTAACAAAACATTGTAAGAAAAATGTGGAGAGTTTGACTTTGTGTGCTGTGGGAGGCTGTGACCTTCACACACTTGACCTGTTGTTTGTTAGGATGTGACCTTCACATACCTGACCTGTTGTTAAGCTGTGACCTTCACATACCTGATCTGTTGTTTGTTAAGCTGTGACCTTATTATGTGTTATTATGAACTTGTACTTGTTTAATTACTGAAATTAAAATTTTTAAGATCAAGTCTCTTGCAGTTATGACATTTCACGATAAAAACGCACACACGCACACACACACACACACACACACACACACACACACACACACACACACACACACACACACACATACACACACACACACACACACACACACACACACACACCACCGAATGCAAAGTCATGAAGATTGGGAAGGGCAAAGAAGACCGCAGACGGAGTACAGTCTAGGGGGCCAGAGACTACAAACCTCACTCAAGGAAAAGGATCTTGGGGTGAGTATAACACCGGGCACATCTCCGGAGGCGCACATCAACCAAATAACTGCTGCAGCATACGGGCGCCTAGCAAACCTAAGAACAGCATTTCGACATCTTAATAAGGACTCGTTCAGGACCCTGTACACTGTGTACGTCAGGCCCATATTGGAGTATGCAGCACCAGTTTGGAACCCACACCTAGGCCAAGCATGTAAGGAAGCTAGAGAAAGTGCAAAGATTTGCAACAAGACTAGTCCCGGAGCTACAAGGAAAGATTAAGGGAGATCAACCTGACGACACTGGAGGACAGGAGAGATAGGGGGGATATGATAACGACTTATAAAATACTGAGAGGAATCGACAAGGTGGACAGAGATAGGATGTTCCAGAGTTGAAGACTCGGATGAATCACAGGGACGTTAGGAAGTATTTATTCAGTCACAGATTTGTCAGGAAATGGAATAGTCTGGGAAGTGATGTAGTGGAGGCAGGATCCATACATAGGTTTAAGAAGAGGTATGATAAAGCTCATGGAGCAGGAAGAGTGACCCAGTAGCGGCCAGTGAAGAGGCGGGGCCAGGAGCTATGACTCGACCCCTGTAACCACAACTAGGTGAGTATACACACACATACTCACACACACACACACACTTGATAAGCAACTCGATTAAGGGAAGATACAGTATGGAAATGATTTTCTATTGAATCGTTTGAGGAATGTGTTTACCTCTGATTCTCCAGGTACTGTATAAACCTTTACGAGTTTAACTCTTTCACGTGAGTATAATATATTAATGAGTGGTTCATTCCAAGGTGTGTTGTGGCAGTGGCCGAGGCTCCGCCCAGCTGGTGACTCCGGTTCTGGTGTCGGTCCGCAAAGGATCCCGGAGTTGGTCCGTGAGGGACGCGAACCAGTCTGTGTTTGAAGTCCACACGTGAGTCCTACCAACACCTCGCTGTCCACTTACTTGTACAGTGAAACCAAGACTAATAATTTTGGTGCTTGAGTATTGGTATCAGCTTTTGTAAAAGAATTGGTACTAGAGTACAAGTACTAGTATTGCTGGAACTTTGGTACGAGGACAGTGATTCCGAACCTTTTCGAAGCCTCGAGCTGAAAGAGGCACGAGTGTTAGTGAAACTGGTATTTGAACTAGTGACAACATCAGTGAAACTTGGCACTGGGAGAGTAGTGCCATCATTGGAGTACCTCTGGCACCTGGACAGAAGCACCCAGCCGTAACGTAACCTGTCCTGAAGTATATCCGGAGCAGCTAGCCTAGTGTCAGTCAAGTGAGTGAAACTTACCACCTGCACCTTTCACACCCACCATATTACCACTTGTCTCAGCTTCTAAGCCGCAATTCGCACCATTTTAGCCACCTGCAGCAGCTTAGCCACACGCACGCTGGGCAGTGTTAATTGTAAGGTGTAAGGGAGAGAGGGAGAAAAGAGACTAGTGTGAAAATATGAGGCTGTGGTTGTTGGTGGCGGTGGTGATGGTGGTGGTAGCGACTCTTGGCGACATAGTCGAGGGAGCCAGAGACAGACAGAAACGACACAAGAGACGACACGCCAAGAAAAAGGCGGTGAGTACCCCCTCCTTATTTGTTGATATTTCTTTTATACTGCCTTGTTTGGGTTTCTCTTCCCCCTTCTGTTTGTTTACTCTCTTCCCCTTCTGTTTGTTTACACTCTTTTTACCCAGTGTTAACCTCTTATGTTGTTGGATTTTGTCTTCACTTTCCACTATGGTTTCAAACAGTGCCGTCTTCGCTTTCCACTGTTGTATTACACTGTTTTATCATGTTCTTTTTTTCACGTTTTCGTTTCACATTATTTCTTTTGTCGTTTTACAATGTTGTTTTTGATGTATTTTCTTTATTACGACAAATGTCATGTTTTGCATGTTTATCTCATGTTTCTTTCGCCTCATGTTAGGTGTGAGTATTCTTGACTATTATTTTGCACCGGTCAGTCGTGACAGAAATTTGTAGTTAACCAGTCACCTTCAAGGACAGTCACAAGTTGTAGAAAAGAGCTTTTATTGGGACAACGTTTAGCTTCGTGTGGAGCTTTATAGTGAGTTGATGAAGCTCAACACATCCACCGACATTCATTGTCGCTGTCTTTCCGGAAGCGTGCTCTCATCACAGTTCAGATGGCCCTCTGAACTGCAACACCCCCCACCTTTCCTTCAGAGTGCAGGCACTGTACTTCCCGCTTCCAGGACTCAAGTCCGGCTAACCGGTTTCTCCCTGAATCCCTTCGTAAATGTTTATCCTACTTGCACTCCAACAGAACGTCATATAAGAAAACACTTGCTTCCACTCACTCCCAGCTAACACGCTCACCCAAGCCTGTTGGATGTCCAAGCCTTTAGCACTCAGAATTTCCTTTGGTCCCTCCATCCAGTCTTTCCTAGGACCACCCCAGCTCCTTCTTCCCTCCTCCCTATATTTATACAACTTTCTAGTCATCCTATTTTTTTAAGCTCTAAATTTCCATACCACCTCAATAACCCCATTCTCAGCTCTAAGAAAATACTTTTGGTAATTCCAAATCTTCAAATCTCCAATCTTCGAATTCTCTGCAGAATATTCACAACACACACACTGCCCTCAAACATGACATCTCCACTACTTTCAGCCCTCTTCTCGCTGCAACGTTTAAAACCCGTGCTTCACACTCGTACAACAGTGGTGGTACGACTATAGTACATTCGCCTTTTTACTTCCATGGATACAGTTCTTTGTCTCCACAGATTCCCCGGTGCACCTGTATACCCAGTTGGGATTTATATTTCGCGTTATGTCGCCTTTATATTTCGCGTCACGCTGGTGCTGACATCTAACTGTCATATGCCTTCTGAGCTCAGCCTGCACTACCCTCTCTCTGCCTCACTTGTTTCCAGCTCAACGTCGAGACAACAAGGTACTCTCCCTCGCAGGCATGGGCCTGGCCCGTCGCCTAACACACTGCCTGTCTACCAAGAAGCCAATAAAGTAACACGTCGCCTCAGAAGAGTATTCATTTTCCACACACAGAAATTACATTGTAATACACCACCCACTTTCTTTCCCCCTCATCAACTCTATTTCACTTCATCTTTCTTAAAACCATCTACCGACAAGTCCATTACCAACTATCCAAACAGATATACCTGTTATCCATATTCCCTCTCTCCAGTCTGATATCCAGTCTTTCATTGCCTTGCTCTTTCCTATGTCCACTTTTAATTTCTTTCTTTTACATACCCTCCCAAATTCATCCAAAAATCTCTCTAACTTTTCTTCAGAGTTTCCCAGCAGAGATGAAAATTGTCCCAACAATAGCTTGTTATAAGTAGATAAATGCTTCAGAGAACCGAAAAGTTGAAATGTTAGATACATGTGCAACGTTTGGGTATCTTTACTGTGGAAACGTTTCGCCACAGTGGCTTCATCAGTCCAATACAAAGAAGACTAGTGAAGATCAGAGGGACATTGAGGTAATCAGTCCCTCATCCTGGAGTCGGTGTAATAAGTTTAGCAATCTTTTTCCAGGCTGAAGGATTGATTACCTCAATCTCCCTCTGATCTTCACCATTATCCTTTGTATTGGACTGTTGAAGCCACTGTGTGGCGAAACCATAAAGATACCCAGGTGTTGCACAAGTTAACAAAAGCTTGTTAAGCACTCGCGTTAGTCTAGGTAAACATCCCATGAACGGAATACATTCTGGACATTACACATTTAGTGGAGCATACCTGGAGTTTACCTGGAGAGAATTCCAGGGGTCAACGCCCTGCCTGTGACCAGGCATGACGACATTCCATCCCCGAGACAACACCGATCTGTCCATGCTAGGTATAACGTTTGTCAGGAAACAGGACAAGTGTTTCCTGACGCGGATCTTAGTCATGTGATGACCCACAGCTGGAGCTTTTGGTCATCTGACCGAGGACTTCCGCTGGCTTACCGGTCAACCTCTTTAAAAATTATTGTTACAATATCTGGTCAATCGCATCCTACAACGTGTCCTCCGGGGCTGGAGGATGATGTTTAGCCCTGGACGAAACGTAGCAGAAATAAGGCTTTGCATTTAAAAATAGCAGGATTTTTTCACCTCCACTTTGAAGCCTATGCGAGCATTTACCTGCTCCTGGTAGTCGTATTTGGAGAGAAGGCTGAAGTTTGAAGGCCGGTGCGTCACTGACGCAACACAAGGCCTAGTCATTCACATTCTGTCACGAGAGACAGGAGCGGATTTTATACCTACTTAATGATGGAAATGGTTTGGAAAGACACGCAAGTAAACATTAGGATATATTTAATACAAAACGTTTCGGTCCTGGGACCTTGATCAAGGTCGCAGGACCGAAACGTTTCCCATTAAATATGTCTTAATGTTTGCTTTCGTGTCTTTCTAGACCAATTTGTCGGTATCTATTACCAAGGTTTATACCAATAAAGGAAATAAATGCGAAGCATAGATGCGTAGTAATATTACCAACCACACAAAAAGTTTTGTGTATGAAGCAGTACGAGCGTAGAGCTACTAAAACTAATATTAACTCCGTTAGTTGCACGAGTTACTGGTAACTTAAGAGGTGTTGGCCAAGACCTGGGTGTACCCTGAGGTGAGGGTGCGTGGGAGAGTATGTTGTAGACACCTCAGCACCGCCACACACTCACAATCATAACAATGTTAGTTTAATATCTTTATTATGCACCCCTTATACAATACCGACAAGCGGATGAATAAGAAACGTGTAATATTTGGATCTTTTTATTTCCGAAAGGTTTCGCCTGCGCAGCAGACTTCTTCAGTCCAATACACAGGTGACTAAAATGCTAATGTATACATGTTATTCTAAAGTGTGTAGATTAGCTTTGTGAAAAATAATTCCCAGTGGCGGCTAATAAACACCCAGTGTGACCTCTCTGATAGTTGTTTTTCCCACGCTACGTCTCAGAGAATTAGCTGAGGATGCACTCACAAGACACAGTAAACTAGTCACTCACAAGACACAGTAAACTAGACACTCACAAGACACAGTAAACTAGACACTCACAAGACACAGTAAACTAGTCACTCACAAGACACAGTAAACTAGTCACTCACAAGACACAGTAAACTAGACACTCACAAGACACAGTAAATAGTCACTCACAAACACAGTTAACTAGTCACTCAGACACAGTAAACTAGCACTCACAAAACACAGTAAACTAGTCACCAAAGACACAGTAAACTAGTCACTCACAAGACAGTAAACTAGCACTCAAAGACACAGTAAACTAGTCACCAAAGACACAGTAAACTGTACTCACAAGACACAGTAAACTAGCACTCACAAGACCGTAAACTAGTCACTCACAAGACACAGTAAACTAGGACACAGTACTAGCACCACAAGACACAGTAAACTAGCACTACAAGACACAGTAAACTAGTCACTCAAGACACAGTAAACTAGCACTACAAGACACAGTAAACTAGTCACCACAAGACACAGTAAACTAGCACCAAAGACACAGTACTAGCACTCACAAGACAATAAACTGCACACAGACACATAACTAGTCCTCACAAACACAGTAAACAGACACTCAACACAGTAAACTAAAACATCACACAAACACAGTAAACTAGCACTCACAAGACACAGTAAACTGTCACTCACAAGACACAGTAAACTAGCACACAAGACACAAACTAGTACCACAAGACACAGTAAACAGCACTCACAAGACACAGTAAACTAGAACTCAAGACACAGTAAACTAGTCACCACAGACACAGTAAATAGCACTACAAGTAAACTAGTCACTCACAAGACACAGTAATAGTCATACAAGACACAGTAACTAGTCACCACAAGACACAGTAAACTAGTCACCACAAGACACAGTAATAGTCACTCGACACAGTAACTAGTCACTCAAAACACAGTAAACTAGCCCACAAGACACAGTAAACTAGTCACCCAAGACACAGTAACTAGCACTCAAACACAGTAAACTAGACCAAAGTAACTAGCCTCAAGACCAGTAACTAGCACTCACAAGACACAGTTAGCACTCCAACCTACTAGACTCAAGAACTAAACTAGCACTCACAAACACAGAAACAGTCACTCAAACAGTAAACTAGACACTCACAAGACAATAAACTAGTCACCACAAACAATAAACTAGCCTCACAAGACACAGTAAACTAGCACTCACAAGACACAGTAAACTAACACTCACAAGACACAGTAAACTAGCACTCCAAGACACAGTAAATAGCACTCACAAGACACAGTACTAGTCCTACAGACACAGTAATAGCACTCAAGACACAGTAAACTAGACACTCACAAGACACAGTAAACTAGTCACTCACAAGACACAGTAAACTACCTCAAGACACAGTAAACAGCACTCACAAGACACAGTAAGCACCAAAGACACAGTAAATAGTCCTCAACATACTAGTCACTCACAAGACACAGTAAACTAGTCACTCACAAGACACAGTAAACTAGTCACTCACAAGACACAGTAAACTAGTCACTCACAAGACACAGTAAACTAGTCACTCACAAGACACAGTAAACTAGTCACTCACAAGACACAGTGTAACTAGTCACTCACAAGACACAGTAAACTAGACACTCACAAGACACAGTAAACTAGTCACTCACAAGACACAGTAAACTAGCACTCACAAGACACAGTAAACTAGTCACTCACAAGACACAGTAAACTAGACACTCACAAGACACAGTAAACTAGCACTCACAAGACACAGTAAACTAGACACTCACAAGACACAGTAAACTAGTCACTCACAAGACACAGTAAACTAGCACCACAAGACACAGTAAACTAGTCACTCACAAGACACAGTAAACTAGTCACTCACAAGACACAGTAAACTAGTCACTCACAAGACACAGTAAACTAGTCACTCACAAGACACAGTAAACTAGCACTCACAAGACACAGTAAACTAGTCACTCACAAGACAGTAAACTAGTCACCACAAGACACAGTAATGTCACACAAGACACAGTAAACTACACTACAAGACACAGTAAACTAGTCACCACAAGACAGTAAACTAGTCACTCACAAGACACAGTAAACTAGTCACTCACAAGACACAGTAAACTAGCACTCAAAGACCAGTAAACTAGTCCTACAAGACACAGTAACTAGTCACCACAAGACAGAATAGACACCCAAGACACAGTAAACTAGTCACTCCAAGACACAGTAACTCACTCACAAGACACAGTAAACTAGTCCTCACAAGACACAGTAAACTAGACACTCACAAGACACAGTAAACTACCCACAAGACACAGTAAACTAGTCACTCACAAGACACAGTAACTAGTCCCACAAGACACAGTAAACTACACTCACAAGACCAGTAAACTAGTCACTCACAAGACACAGTAAACTAGACACTCACAAGACACAGTAAACTGTCACTCACAAGACACAGTAAATGCACTCACAAACACAGTAAACTAGTCACTCACAAGACACAGTAAACTAGACACTCACAAGACACAGTAAACTAGCACCACAAGACACAGTAAACTAGTCACTCACAAGACACAGTAAACTAGTCACTCAACACAGTAAACTAGCACTCACAAGACACAGTAAACTAGCACTCACAAGACACAGAAATGTCCTCAAAGACACAGTAACTAGTCACTCACAAGACACAGTAAACTAGTCACTCACAAGACACAGTAAACTAGTCACTCACAAGACACAGTAAACTAGACACTCACAAGACACAGTAAACTAGTCACTCACAAGACACAGTAAACTAGTCACTCACAAGACACAGTGTAACTAGTCACTCACAAGACACAGTAAACTAGACACTCACAAGACACAGTAAACTAGTCACTCACAAGACACAGTAAACTAGACACTCACAAGACACAGTAAACTAGTCACTCACAAGACACAGTAAACTAGACACTCACAAGACACAGTAAACTAGTCACTCACAAGACACAGTAAACTAGACACTCACAAGACACAGTAAACTAGACACTCACAAGACACAGTAAACTAGTCACTCACAAGACACAGTAAACTAGTCACTCACAAGACACAGTAAACTAGTCACTCACAAGACACAGTAAACTAGTCACTCACAAGACACAGTAAACTAGTCACTCACAAGACACAGTAAACTAGTCACTCACAAGACACAGTAAACTAGTCACTCACAAGACACAGTAAACTAGACACTCACAAGACACAGTAAACTAGTCACTCACAAGACACAGTAAACTAGTCACTCACAAGACACAGTAAACTAGACACTCACAAGACACAGTAAACTAGTCACTCACAAGACACAGTAAACTAGTCACTCACAAGACACAGTAAACTAGACACTCACAAGACACAGTAAACTAGTCACTCACAAGACACAGTAAACTAGTCACTCACAAGACACAGTAAACTAGACACTCACAAGACACAGTAAACTAGTCACTCACAAGACACAGTAAACTAGTCACTCACAAGACACAGTAAACTAGACACTCACAAGACACAGTAAACTAGTCACTCACAAGACACAGTAAACTAGTCACTCACAAGACACAGTAAACTAGACACTCACAAGACACAGTAAACTAGACACTCACAAGACACAGTAAACTAGTCACTCACAAGACACAGTAAACTAGACACTCACAAGACACAGTAAACTAGCACTCACAAGACACAGTAAACTAGCACTCACAAGACACAGTAAACTAGTCACTCACAAGACACAGTAAACTAGCACTCACAAGACACAGTAAACTAGTCACTCACAAGACACAGTAAACTAGCACTCACAAGACACAGTAAACTAGTCACTCACAAGACACAGTAAACTAGTCACTCACAAGACACAGTAAACTAGCACTCACAAGACACAGTAAACTAGTCACTCACAAGCACAGTAAACTAGTCACTCACAAGACACAGTAAACTAGTCACTCACAAGACACAGTAAACTAGCACTCACAAGACACAGTAAACTAGTCACTCACAAGACACAGTAAACTAGCACTCACAAGACACAGTAAACTAGACACTCACAAGACACAG